>SMSR01009168.1:0-31445 GCA_019453355.1 Ceratina japonica | reverse complement strand
ATGAAACTTTGTACATACATATAACTTACTTAGATCTGCAAACGAGACACTTCCAATTTTTATTACAGACCCTAATAAAAAAGTTAAAAACCATGTCCTTTACTATTTTCCTCGCGATTTCAATGGATACCAAGTTTTTTTAATTTTTTGTTACACATTCTATAGTAAATTAAGCTCTCTAAAATTCCACAGAAGATAAAGTTGTTTAATCCAATACTAAAAATCTTATACCGTTTCAAAATGTGTCCGAATATTAATGGAAGTCACTGTATGTGTCAATAATATATGAAGCGATAATCGCAATAAGAAGAAACGTGCTTTAGCAGGTGCTAAATAATACAAGCACATTAGTGCAAGCACAGGCGCGGTATCTTGAGTGTATCAAGCAGATTTGACGTTGCAATTGCGATTTGTTAGCTTGGATATGTTACGTTGGGCAGAAACAGCATGTTATGCTTGGTTACGTATATGTACGTATCTAGCCGATTAGGAACGACAGACCTGCATTTGATATGCACCATCATGCGTAGTTACGTAAGCCCACGATAATTAAACTTGGCTTGAATTAATTAATCAAGAATTAGTCTTCGTTCAATTCTTGGACATGAACTATGATATCAATACGCGAATTATATATTATAGGAAGATACGAGATTATATTGGTAATTCTGTAATGCATATTGCGATATAATATATACGCGCACGTGCACGTGCATTGCAGCTTAATAGGCACTATTAATACCAAAGATGTTGCTACTTAAATACTTGTTTTTAAATAGAAGACTCGTGAATGTTGTACGCTTTTAGAATTCACATCGACAAGTTTCCGTGTAGGCAATAGAATCGGACACGGTAATATAGCGCATACGAGTTTCAGGAACTTCCAGCTCGTGCTATTAGTAAAAACATCGGAATTACGTTTGCCGTTCGGTAGCGAGCGATTTTATTAACGGTAAGAACGATCGGGAGACCACAAATCGCGGTGAACGAAACGCCGCGTCGGTCGGACTTAATTCATCCGAACGCGGCGAGTACGGTAACAGAAATTAAACATAACATCGCGGATAAATAGTAATCGCACGGTCGAGCGGGTTTCGACGTTTCGATCTGTCGTGGTTGGGAAGTAAACTTTCCAAGCTCGACGGTTTGTGATCAATAAGTCGCGAATATACGGAAGTTCTGACGGGAGTAAGTTTCAAATTGGCTTCTCCCACTGTCCCATGATGAATTGTTTAACGCACACCCAGTAGGGAATCGGCAAACGGGTATCTGTCAAACGACGTGTCTGCTGCTTCGACTGGTGAATTTTGCAAGAACCTTCGGCTATGAAAAGCTGTAAGAAACTGTCCAGGTTCGAGGATATAAAACTCCCTGAATTCATCAACGATAATAATCAATACCTTCGTGATTCTACGAATGAATGGAGCAACGTGACGCATGACAAGGAACCGAAATCTTATCAGTCGATGAACTCAAGCCTAACTTCCGAGGTAGACGTAGATAATTGGTCGGAGAACGTTACATTATGTCGATCATCAAAGTAAGAGCAACCGGCTGGAAAATGGTCGAATTAGCAACTTGAATCGGATCGATGTCATTACCAAAGGTATGCATCCTGCCTTTGTGCAAATCAATATTAATGATCTCTGCCTGATCTGATGAAATTCGAGAGATTAATTCGACTGAATAATCTATTAAAAATGATATATACAAAAATACTAACAAAATAAGTATATAACATGATTAAACAGAAGTCATTACGCGATAAACAATTTCAACTGTAAAACCGGATCTGAGTGAAGCACACTCGAACGTTTTAATACCCCGTTTTATCCGGTTTATTACTATATTCTATTCCAGCGTTTGCACATTTGCACCCTATTAGCGCTGACGAGGGAGCTCGTGAAAACGAAAGCAGCGATAAAAAATACTCGCGTACGGTGCATTAAATTTTTATATGACAAATAAAAACGTTCGCCCTCGCAGTAAGGGAAATCTGTGCAGGCCGGGGTGGCGGCGGGGGACGGCCGGGCAAAAAGTAAAAATCGCCGCGGTTTAAATCGGTTCAATTTATTTTTCGCATCTCCGGCGGAGTGTTCGGCATTGAATAATGCATAACCTATTTTGTAGCTTTTCATTTTCGCGGATAAGTTGCGCGAAACGGGCCGCCCGGTAATCGATGGGACGCATAAAATCGCGGTGTCTTGCATTTTCCACGAGCCATTTCCCGGCATCTTTACTGTTTCGCGGGCTATCAGGACGCCGGATTAACGACGGCTTTCCTTAACGTCCGACTATGCACAGCAAACTGCATACATATTATCATATCGCACGGCCGGCGCACGGGACGTTAAACATACAAATGGTTTTATTTCCGGTTACTACATCTCTCAGTAACAGGTAATAAACGTTAACGTTTATCGTCCACCCGTTTTAAACACCCCGCGGACACTCACGGTTGGAACGCGAACAGCGTTTAGGCGGACTGTCGGCTGCTACCGGATAACAAAAATACTATCGCTACCGGTGGATCTTAAATCCTCCGCAGATTCCCAGAACCAGATGACAATACAATAGGATCTTCCTGTTCGTCTGAAACAAATGTCTTCCTCCGCGTTGAATGCGTGAACCGCGATCTCTGAAAAATGTTCATTAAAAGGGACAGGATTTCTACCGAACCGAAATGATTTATCGAGCCGGTACGACAGGGGTAAGCGAGGAAAAACAGAGCGCATGGACTCGCATTAACGTCGAGACCGAATCTGCGGAGGGGTAATCGAAAATATTTTCCGCGAGCGTCCTTAGCCGCACGTGCGCCGCATTCGATTCGCGTTTTTGCGCATTCTTCGCCGACACTTTGCAGGCCCGTTGCGAACGCGAAAGGGAAGCAATGATCCAAGACCGTGAGGAGAGCGAAACGAGAAACGAAACGAAACGAAACGAAACGGTGCGCAGCGCTGTCCGGCCGGGAGCACGTGTCGACGATGAGACGGCGCGGAAGAGGAGGAGGAGGCGGTGGAAGCACCTGAAGAAGAAGAGTAGGAAGAAGCATGGTAGATCAGTCACGATCGAAGAACATCGCAACCCGCTCGAGGAAATAATATCGCGAGACTAACGGCGTAAGAAAGGTTATTACGCTCGGGGGAAAAAAGCAAGCAGCATTAAATTTAATTTCTCGCCTCGGAGGAACTTTGTGTAGTAGGTACGTGGACCTTCGCGCATCTGTGTCCCGCGTTTCTTGTCATTAGAACCGCGGCGCTGGATCGTTTTAGGTTCCCCGGGAAGAAAGAAACGTTAGAATCGCCATCCATTATACGATATCCTCCCTTATTAAATAACCTGTCGTTCGAATCAACCGGCTTAATTGAATTTTGTAACAGTACCAGGAGTATGCAAATTGATACACCGGAAATTTAATACACCGATTGAATATATAATAAAATATCGTATAACCAGACAACTCTGTGTCCTAAATAGTATGATTGATATTTACAGCGACGTAGCCTAGTTCGATATCTTATTACACGCGTGTGTGACGGTAATGGAAAATCTGATGGACGTAAATTACGTATTCCTCCGTCTCGAGGATTCCCGTACAAATTCTTCGTCGTATTTACCCTGCAATTTTACCTATAAACTTTATATACTTGATCACGTCTCGGGTTTGAAAATCACTTCGACGTACTCGTATGTGTCTCGAATGCGTGGACGCCGATTGTTACATTTACTTTAAAGCGTTTGAATTACCTGCTACGATTTGTTGCGGAGACTCACTCGAGGTCCTCCTGAAGGGTCGGTTTTAATGGGACAACGCGCATGAAGGAGGTACGTGGGGNGGGGTAATCGAAAATATTTTCCGCGAGCGTCCTTAGCCGCACGTGCGCCGCATTCGATTCGCGTTTTTGCGCATTCTTCGCCGACACTTTGCAGGCCCGTTGCGAACGCGAAAGGGAAGCAATGATCCAAGACCGTGAGGAGAGCGAAACGAGAAACGAAACGAAACGAAACGAAACGGTGCGCAGCGCTGTCCGGCCGGGAGCACGTGTCGACGATGAGACGGCGCGGAAGAGGAGGAGGAGGAGGCGGTGGAAGCACCTGAAGAAGAAGAGTAGGAAGAAGCATGGTAGATCAGTCACGATCGAAGAACATCGCAACCCGCTCGAGGAAATAATATCGCGAGACTAACGGCGTAAGAAAGGTTATTACGCTCGGGGGAAAAAAGCAAGCAGCATTAAATTTAATTTCTCGCCTCGGAGGAACTTTGTGTAGTAGGTACGTGGACCTTCGCGCATCTGTGTCCCGCGTTTCTTGTCATTAGAACCGCGGCGCTGGATCGTTTTAGGTTCCCCGGGAAGAAAGAAACGTTAGAATCGCCATCCATTATACGATATCCTCCCTTATTAAATAACCTGTCGTTCGAATCAACCGGCTTAATTGAATTTTGTAACAGTACCAGGAGTATGCAAATTGATACACCGGAAATTTAATACACCGATTGAATATATAATAAAATATCGTATAACCAGACAACTCTGTGTCCTAAATAGTATGATTGATATTTACAGCGACGTAGCCTAGTTCGATATCTTATTACACGCGTGTGTGACGGTAATGGAAAATCTGATGGACGTAAATTACGTATTCCTCCGTCTCGAGGATTCCCGTACAAATTCTTCGTCGTATTTACCCTGCAATTTTACCTATAAACTTTATATACTTGATCACGTCTCGGGTTTGAAAATCACTTCGACGTACTCGTATGTGTCTCGAATGCGTGGACGCCGATTGTTACATTTACTTTAAAGCGTTTGAATTACCTGCTACGATTTGTTGCGGAGACTCACTCGAGGTCCTCCTGAAGGGTCGGTTTTAATGGGACAACGCGCATGAAGGAGGTACGTGGGGAACTCGAGTGTACTGAATATGTACTGTCATGGAGAAACTCCTCTACGTACGAAAGCAAACATACTCGTTTCTCTGTATGTTCAGATGTTCATCGCGAAGGGATACGAATCCGAAATCAATTGATCGCAAAGGATTGCGAACCTAATTCTGTGCCACGAGTATGACAGATGTTTACATAATTACGGGAAAAATGTACATATGAATTTAAATAATGTACAAGAATGTCAATAAAATATCCAAATCGAACGATTAAATTATTCAGCATTTCCTGACATTAAATTTAATCTCAAATTTAATCGCAGTGATTCATTTTTATTAGTTTCAATCCGAAAAGTTAAAAAGCATTTATAAGCTTCTGTAAGAAAACGATATAAAAACATACAATTTCATATTTGCGAACGGTTACCTATGATGGTCAGCATTTACTATGCTCGAAACGTGCATTCCCTCTCTTCTTCAGAGATACATACCGCGCGTACAAGAAATACCGGCAGGTTTGTTCTCGTTTTAAGTGCTTCGAGTGCTTTCGTACCCCTCTCATCTGCGGAATGAGCCCCGAAACTTCTAAGCGCGCATTATGCGCATTGCGTAGATTGCTGCAGTAATACTAAACCGTAATTTTCTATATTGCTTAACCGGAACCTCGAAAGCGTTCATTATTCTTAATTAATACATTCTCCACGTTATACTAATTTTCTCTGAGATTTCACAACAGCTGATAACACAGATTTGCAATAAAATGCTTATCGAACGAGAACATATGCGAAAGCAATTGCACGCGTGATTAATTGAGGAAGTAACTGCGCAGACAATTAGACTNGGTACGTGGGGAACTCGAGTGTACTGAATATGTACTGTCATGGAGAAACTCCTCTACGTACGAAAGCAAACATACTCGTTTCTCTGTATGTTCAGATGTTCATCGCGAAGGGATACGAATCCGAAATCAATTGATCGCAAAGGATTGCGAACCTAATTCTGTGCCACGAGTATGACAGATGTTTACATAATTACGGGAAAAATGTACATATGAATTTAAATAATGTACAAGAATGTCAATAAAATATCCAAATCGAACGATTAAATTATTCAGCATTTCCTGACATTAAATTTAATCTCAAATTTAATCGCAGTGATTCATTTTTATTAGTTTCAATCCGAAAAGTTAAAAAGCATTTATAAGCTTCTGTAAGAAAACGATATAAAAACATACAATTTCATATTTGCGAACGGTTACCTATGATGGTCAGCATTTACTATGCTCGAAACGTGCATTCCCTCTCTTCTTCAGAGATACATACCGCGCGTACAAGAAATACCGGCAGGTTTGTTCTCGTTTTAAGTGCTTCGAGTGCTTTCGTACCCCTCTCATCTGCGGAATGAGCCCCGAAACTTCTAAGCGCGCATTATGCGCATTGCGTAGATTGCTGCAGTAATACTAAACCGTAATTTTCTATATTGCTTAACCGGAACCTTGAAAGCGTTCATTATTCTTAATTAATACATTCTCCACGTTACACTAATTTTCTCTGAGATTTCACAACAGCTGATAACACAGATTTGCAATAAAATGCTTATCGAACGAGAACATATGCGAAAGCAATTGCACACGTGATTAATTGAGGAAGTAACTGCGCAGACAATTAGACTATCGTTATAACAAGGAAACCACGCGATGCGCGAGGTATCATCCCTGTTGTAAATATTGATTTTATCGCTCGATTAAATGGCTCTTTTCATCCGATTCACTGGCCAAGCTCTGCTAATAAAATAAATCAACCTCCGATTACATTCTTCCGACGGCTTTAACATCGCGTCAACGTCGGTGGCAAAAAGGTAACGAAAAGAACAAGACGGTCTCGGCGATCGCAAAACCCCTGGGATGACGTCGTCGCGCCCGGGTGTGTGTGTCGCCGTAATAGATCCATAGAAGCCCGTCGAATGGCGTGGCAAGTGGTGCATAATATAGTCAGTATTTACGGTGTCGTGAATGCGTGCTGCGTGTTCGAATGACAAGCCGGGCTGGCCACAGAGGAGGCCGAGAGAACGCGGCGCGGTCGTAAACATTCGGAAACAATTTAGCCGCGGCTGATAGTCGCCCCTCGACTAGGTATGTACCTACTCTCGAGGCGCTTCAATAGCGCGTGAAGGTGATACGTGTCCGACACGCATGCATCCGCGCGCCATGGGGCGCGGGGAATCGAAACGAGATAGACACGATCATTACGGCCACCTATGCAGCCTGGAACAACGTTCCGCATCGTCTCTTTCAACTTTTTACCCGCCGGCACAGCTCCTATTCTGACCTACAAATGGATCGAACCTTTTTTTCCGACCGCTGACAGATGATAAACTTGTGAATTACGCTGGGATAAATGTTCTGTTATACGTTAGACTTATCACGCATGATCGAATAGCGGAGAGTATCTCCGATCATGCTAAGAGTCCAGGAATTTTTATTGAGCCCTTTTTAAATTCCTAATTCTCATGAAACCGTAAATTAGTATCATTGATGTTAAAAAAGAGGAATGTGGTGAAACTGAATCCCGTTACGTAAATGGTCTCCCTAAAAACCGGAGGCGTGGAGGGTCTGGCTTAATTCAATGATAAGATCAATGAACTCGAGAAAAAGGATACATTCCTAGTTCCTATCAACGATTCCCTTTCAGAGTATGACATTTGTTTCATTCCTCACATTTTAGTCAGTCGTTAATCCACAGCTAGAAAGGAAATCCAGGAGATAAAACTCTGTTCTCTAATTAGTAAAATCTCCATCAGACTTAATCACACTAAAAAATAATAGCCCCCTTTTTCTACACGTGAAATAAAGTGTGTAGATAAAAGTACCTTTGATTCCTCGAATTTCCAACATTTTGATCAATAATCGTAAACGTTATGTTCGGCAGGACGTTCCGTTCGGAGGTATCTGCATCGGAGACGACGAAAACGATTGTCCAAATGACAATGCAACTCAGAAGTTGAACAGTTAATCAACTGTTGCGTTTCACTGCTTCAGTAAGCCGGGACGCTCTTACCCCGAAGGTTCCGTCAAAGTTTTTACGATCACCCGGCGCGGCGTTTCCAGTCACCGCACCGCGGAAATCTTTTCCCGGTGGTCATTGTTGGCGTGCTTACGTTTTACCGCCTGCCATGGCAATTCAGGGGGCATTTGAGAATAGAGACGAAATGGGTAAAGTCATTACGGGATTCCGTGCGCAATGTCGTATAAGCGCAGCGTGGCATAATGTCACGGTGCGGCCTCAGCAACTATGTGTACGCATTCTAGATTGTCCGGTATGGAAGAGCCCGTGCCGTGCATTCACGGGCAAGTTTCCTCGCCGGCGACGCGTCCCGACATTCTTCCACCGATCTGACATTGTTGATGTTTTCCTCAGATAAAATATCATTAGACAGAGGGAAAGTCTGTGTCCTTTCGATCTCGCACTACTACATTGCAATCGCGCGAGGAGGGCAGGGAAAAGATTAGAAATTCGCGTGTGCTTATTCGAATTTCTTCATCATATGTGTCCAGCTGTGTCGATATTTCTTGGAGTAGAACTGAGAAATTGCAGTTGTCCAATTCCAGAAGCTGTGGACCGTAAGTGTCACCATATACAGAAACTAGCCGAAGCGTTGGAATATTATTTAAGTGATTCTCTGGTTAAAATATTAAATTTTCGTTGGATGGAATCTCATTTGTGTAGAGTTTAAGTGAAAGGCTTGTTTTCACTGTGAGAAATAATACCGCTGACAGCAGTTGCCATCTAGGATCATTAGGGACAGCCATTAAAGTCGATCTGCGTTACGCGAATAAAACGCTGGACGCGTTGGCAGCTCGAAGGACGTCGGGAATCGTACAAAAAATACTTGTAGCAAGCAGAACAAGAAGAAGATGTTAACGATGGTTAGGAGTTTGATGACAGGTAGTACTTTTGCGAACACTCGAATCGAAATTGTCTCCTGTTGACTTTCGCGAATGCGAAACTGAAGTGGCGAACGCGCGAGGAACTCGAACGACTTGACTCGTCGCAGCCGACTTCATGTGTGAAACAATTACCGCGAAACACTCGGCAGTAATTAATTGCGATTACTTATATGCGTGAAGCGGAATGTACGAATTTATAATAATTATTTACTTTGTAACTAATTTGTTTAAGCAATTACCGTTCCCCGTGGAAACATACATAGCAACACGTGTCGTTACGCGCATACGCTCTTGTTTGAAATGGTTTGTCATAAAATTAAAAGCGAGCGTAGTTAATTTTTTTGTCCCGTTCATAGTTATGCAGCCGCGAACACGCGGTCCTCGTTTGCTCGCGGTCCCCGCGACGCTCGTAATTAATGATAAACATGTGACTATAACTGCTTTCGAAATTTGTCAGCGCGCGCGTACGCGTTTAACTGGATCCTAGCTAACTAAGGGATCCCGCGGGCTTTTAGGGCGAAACGAAGCTCGACTTGGTAACGACGGGGAATCGCTCATGTTACCGAGGGCCGGCTGATTTGTCTCATAAAAATAAACGAGCCCGGATCGGCCTTTAAAGAGAGTCGTACGTTGAAACGGCGGCACATTTAATCGCGAGCGGACAACCACTCCCGCCGCTTTTTCCTCTGTTTTCGTCCGGTTTTTTTCTCTCCTGGCCCCGCCGAGAATTTTCACGTTTCCACCCTCCGCCTCCGTCCGGCAGCTCCGCTGCTTTTCCGGGTTGGTACACGGGAGCGGCGCACGCGCGCCCACGATATCCACGACGAGAGTTACACGTAGCCTGGCGACCATAAATTTTCAGGAGCGAACGAAGGAAGGAGCCCCGGCGTAGTAGCCAAGTAACGAACGATCGAGAGCACTTAGCGAAATAAATAACGCGGGGGCGACCTCTTTTGTCGCCAATTGTCGAACTTCCCCTACCGATGGAAAGTAAATGTTAGGAGCAACCACTTCCTAGAGCAGCAAAATGTCCTTCCTTCGATCCGGACCGAGCGACGCGCTAAAGTGCACCCTTTTCACGAAACTTCAAGACTTCTTTCTCGCTAACCGATACGCTTCCCCCTCTGGCCTCCCCCCCCACCCGCCCTTTCAGAGACAATTGATTCGAATTAAGCTAAACCCATCTTCAACTGGGCAGGTTCATTAAATATATATAATTTAGTAAAATATTAAATTGTATGATTAAAACTGAATTATTAATTCGGTTTTGTTAATATTAAGTGTTATATACTGTTAATCAATGTTCAGACTGAAAGATTAATAATGTTTATGCAATGATTTATTGCGAAACACGTGCACCTCTTTACTGGCAATAATGCAAGAGACAAATTCTGAGCAAAACGATATTCATGTTATTTCTAATAATGCATGTCAAATTATGACTACAAACAGAGGAACTTGCATAAAGTATGGTTTCGAATCCGAATATAAATTGTCGACATTTGAATGGTCGAAATTCTCTATTATGATACCTGCACAGGAATTCGCAACGCGGTTATGCATATATTACAATCTTTGTTACCGCACGCCAATTATTCTAACTATAGTGTGTCCGTTACGTCCTGTGATACAGAAGCTTATTGTCCGCCGGTATTCTTTCACATCCAATTTGCAGATACAGATCTTGTTCATGAAAATATTGTACCATTACAATTAATAGCAGTAATTTCTATAGTCCAGCAATTTACGAAATGGTAAAAAAATTTGTACGATAAGTAACGTTTGACAGACGGAGTACTTAGGGAGAATAATTTTTATGCGGATAGATAACTTCCACGAGATTTAATATAATTCTTTTACATCCAATTTGCAGATATAGATCTCATTCATGAAAATATTGTACCATTTCAATTAATAGCACTGCGCAATAAAAATAATTTCTATAATCTAGCAATTTACGAAATGGCAAAAGAATTTGTACAAAAAATAGTGTATGACAGACGGATTGCTTAGAGAGAATAATTTTTATGCCGGTGCAGCGACCTAGTTACCACGAAGCTTAGTAAAGTCATCTATCTAATAACAGCACCCTGATCTCGTTCATTAAAATATTGTACCATTCGAATAAACAGCACTGCGTTGTACAATAATTTCTATAGTTCAGCAATTTACGAAATGATAAAAAAATTTGTACTCAAAGTAATGTTTGACAGACGAATTACTTAGGGAAAATAATTTTTATGCAGGGGTAACGACCTAGTTACCACGGGGCTTAGTATAATCGTCTATCTAATAACAGCACCCTGACCTCGGCGACTGTATCTCACATTGAATTATTTCCCGGATACCGGCGAAAGAATTCTATTAGCCAAAAATTGTTTCGCGTTTCCAGTCACGACCGCTAAATGCATACACGCGAGCGAACGATACATGCACGTATCCCCATGGCGCGGCGGCGGCGGCGGCGCGGCGCGAGAACACCTGAAGTTACAACTCTAAAATCCCACCGACACACGTAATCGTATGCGAATGATAAATATCAGAATAACTGTTCACGGGGTACGGAAGCCGCGATTCGCAAACTGATATCCATACACGTTATCCGCATGTAAATACGGGCGGCGCGTAGCGCAGCGAGAGAATTCTATTAAACGAACCGAAAATTGGATCGCCCCGGGAACCGGAAAGTATTACAGGTCGACATTACAGTTTTCGTTGCCCGATGCTCCGCTGGCCAGTTCCTCGAAATCGTGATTTCGCGCAACCGTCCGGTCCCGAAACCCGGTCAGAAATGTACTTTATCATGGTCGTGTATTTTTACGCGTTTACAGAAAATTTTGATGTACGAGTGCCGCGTAATCCGCGGGATTATGATAAAACGTGTAATAAAGGAGAATTATTTGAACAAAGAGAGCTATGGATTTTTTCATGAAGAATTACAGCATAACTCGGACGTCAGCGAGGGTAAGAGCTCATATCAAATTTAACGGGGATTTTTCACCGTGTCCAGTTGCTGGCAGATATCTGAACGATCTTAACGAGAACGCGCCACGGTAAGCCGATCCATGGACCCGGCGCGGCGTACGCGTGACACACGCGATTAGATCGAGCACGCGTTCTTCTGTGACCCGTATTATCAGCACGGAAACGGCTAATGCGCGAATCGCACGCGCCTGCTCACGAAACTCGAGTAATAGGCCACAAGTGGCCGTTTAACGGCACCGCAATTTGCTATTTCGCGCAGCACTAGCCTGCCTGCCGTGCAAGGAATCAAGAAAGTTCGGGGGGAGAGAGAGGAAAAAGTGGAATCGCGAGATTGCAGAATTAGAACCCTTTCGTCTTGATATACTTGATTTTAAAAAACAATTATTGTAGCATTTTTCAAACAGTGATGACATAAGGTATAAATATAATATTCACATAAGCATTTTTGAGAAATGAATTACAAGCGACGTATAAATTCATGAAACTGTCAAAAGCATAAAGCTATGCGAGAAAGAGAATAAAATGTGAAAAGAAAAAAAAGAATGGAAATAATGGAATACGCGAAAATTTTTATTTCTGGCTGAAATATAGAGTGCAATGTATTGGATATGGGTGCAGTTAACCATAGTAAAATGGTTTATTGCAGAATTTTCGGAAAACCAGTGAACCTACGGAAAATACATATAACCAGATAAACCGGCGAAAGGGAATAGATAGAAAAATATAACTTATCGCTCTGACAAAATTGTTTTCAAAATCTGCGTAAACACACAGATGTGTAAATTATAATCTTTTACTTTTAGTTAAAATTAAGTACAACTAATTATCAGAATTTCATGTATTATAAAACGTTCGCTGAGGAAACTTTTTATTCAGATTATAGAATATTTAACCAAAGATTAATATTGTAATCAATTCGTTTATGGCTCACATTAGTTTAGACGTGCTTGCAAAGTGTAATATACCAGGATATACAGTTTGAACACTAGTTCATTGATAATGTAGTAATATGCATTATTTCTGGCTCAGGGTAACAAAATTCCATGAAACTTATGACAAATTGAATCCCTTTATGGGACTACGACCGTAATTTAGATTTACCACGATGGAAGTTTCGAAATTAACGGATAGTGTTATACAAGTAGCGGAACTACACGCAGAATAACATTTTGTAACACATCACTTAAAGAAAGTTAGCGGAACAGGTACGTTGATACAATTAATTTACCTGTAGTTGTAACAACTATAACTCGTATAGTTATACTATGTATATCGTAAAATATTTGCGATAGAATTCCATTAATAAGAAATATTGGATTGTCCGGAAAGTTGTTGCCGATTTGTATGGAAAATTTAAAGCGCATTTCAATTTTTATACACGTTTATACCTGGAATATGATAATGATTTAATTTTAATACACATTTATATCTGGAATCTCACTTTTTACAATACACATTTAATTGGTTTTTAATCATCCTGACAAACACCTGTCCTAATGCCAGCTACCAAAACTCGAATTTTCGAGAAAACCCAATACATAAATGAAACTTGTGAGTTAATGGATACTCAAAATTGATCGGAAGACCGTTCAATGCTTTGAACCGATTGAAGAATTCATCCAGTTTTTTAACACTCGTGTCACAGCGCGAACCTTTAAAAAATTCCAACTGACAGAAACTCGTGCATGGGCGAGCGGGAAGCGACGATGCGGTACAGCTCGGCTCGATAATTATGTTCGTTAAATTCCCGCGTGTCTATCGCCTCGCGTATTTCCGCCGTTCGAGCGTATCGAGTGTGTCTGAAGAGCGAATGAAAAATGCACGACTTACCACGCCGCGGATCGCATCGTTATTGTACCCGAACAACACGCCGCGTCATGCGGTTTCCTCTTTCCGACGATTTTTTTCGCGTCGATAATTTGAGTCACTCGCGAGCCCAGGACTCATTCCGATTTCTCTCGTCTGAATCTATCGCACACCTTCCTAACTGTGACTGGTGGCTGCATGCTTCTAGTCCTAATTACGAGCCTAATTAGTCACAGCTTTGATTGTTCTGATACTACAGTGAAAAATTAAATATAATTTGATCAAATTCGATTTTTCTGATACTACAGTGAAAAATTAAATATAATTTTATCAAATTCGATTTTTCTGATACTACAGTGAAAAATTAAATATAATTTTATCAAATTCGATTTTTCTGATACTACAGTGAAAAATTAAATATAGTTTTATCAAAATATAATAACTCCCCATATTTTTTACTCGCTCTTTTGATGAATTGGCGGAGCCGATTTCATATTTTGGGAGAGACGTCGGGTGGACATGTATAGGAAATTTTATGCGGCATTATTCAAAGCGCGATTTTCCAAGGCGATATGCATCTTGGTATTAATCTGCGTTAATTAATCCGGAGTCGCGAGGCGCGGCCGCAAGTAATGGGCCGCGGTATTTCACACGACTCCAACGCAGACGCCCCGCGCTAGGTAGCGGCTCCTCGTATGTATTATATGAGGCATGGACCAATTTGTAACGGCGTGGCCCTCCCCATCGCGGCAAGAAAAAACGAGCGCCGACTGCAACGAATGGAGGGAAATCTGGGCGAGCGGAGATCCCGCGGTCCAATCGTGGTTACACGGCCGCGGAACTTTCCTCCAAAAATTCGGGCAGCGCAGCGTGAATCTTGCCAGTCGTTAGTCGCGCGTTACTCCTTTATTTTTATCCAGTTAGTGGGAAAATAATGCCTGTTTTGTGGACGTAAAAGTTACGTTACCGTTCCCTCTAATTAATTGTCTAACGTCCGCCGCTGTTTTTATAGTTCCGTTTCAACTTTTAATAGCGACATTTTTATGGGAACAAAACTTGGTTGAAATGAATTATTCGAGTGTCTAATTAAACGATCGACTCTATGATTCTTTAACGAGATAGATTTTACAATCAATCTCATGATCACTTCGTATTTCATTATTCGAGATCCTGAAGGACCGTTCAATAAAAAGCAACCCGGGGGATGCAATGAACTGAAGAAATGAACTTTGCTCTTGAGAATATCCGGTCCAAAGATTATGGACATTCTCGAAAGAGAACTCAAGAAAAGGGAGCGCCCTCGTTTAAACAGAAAAACCCATTGGTTTGGATCAAATATTTCCCAATCCGTGCCAGGGAGAAGCAAACATATTATCGATTTCAGGAATGGTTCGCCGACTACCGTCGCGAATAACTCATAAAACAGTTCGTTCCAGCGACTAGTCGAGATAAAAACTAACAGGCTAAGGGAGAGGGATTCCGCTTACGTTAATAAGCACATTTTTAAGATGCTTACGTACGAGCAGCAGCCAGTAGACAGAAAGATCAGACACGGTGTAATTCTAAATTGCCGTGAGATGTAGTAGGAACTCGCAATAAGGCGATTACCACTGAGTTCGAAAATACCGCTGGCAATAAATTACAAGAAACTTCAGATATTTCGATGTTTATCATCTTATTAAATTATTGCATCCCCAATTAAATTAATAAACGGAGAAACGATAAAAACAAATAGTTATTTCACTCCGGAAAGATAAACAACTGAAGACCGTATAAATATCCTTTTTTCCTCAAATAAATATACTGGATAATATCGTTTCCCGAAGTTCGCCACGCACGAGAGGCAAGGCATGAGAGCACACAACAAATTCGCAACGCCATATATCATGAAAATGCTCGTACGCCCGACAGAGCATGCGGGGTCACTTTCTCGGAACACAAAGCTCAGCGAACGAACTTTACGATCCAATTTCGATTTACGCTTTTGCGAGGAATCAAGTCGAGGCGTAGAGCAATTTCTATAGCCGTTTGCATAAGCGCGATGCCTCGTTCGAGGAGCTCTTTCGCGGGACGAGCGAACGATTTTTTTACGTCCGATAGAGATCTTTGCTTCACGTATTTACATGCAGATTTGCCAAAAGAAGAATTACGTGCATTGACCATTAGAATATTGTCCAGAAATTAGTACAACTATTCAGTTTGTTTTTACATTGTATTAAATTGAACAAATTCTCTTATTTAATACTTTAAACGTTCGGTTAAAAACAAAACTCTAGCAAGAATTAAAATACAATGCAGGAACCTCGTTCAAAATTATAATTACTAAGTCACGGGAACTTAAGGGCGCCGACGCCTGCTCTGGACTTTTCATCTTCAACTCGAGAAGTTCTGCGAGTATCGATCGAAGATGACGCGGGCGGATCGTTTCCGATGCATGACCTTTATTCGCCCTTGCCAGGGAGAAATCCGTCGGGGGCCTGGGAGGCACTCCTCGCCCGCACGTAAAAAGGAAAATCCGGAAGAAGAAGCGACGGGAAAGGATTCCCAATATTATTTCCGAGCAAGCAGGGTTTATAGGTTCCCGTTGATGGGACACGTCGATGGCGCGCACCTACTCTCGGCTTCTGCCAGTCGTATAAGACTCGCCCCCTGCCCCCTAAAACCCACGCGCTCCGCCGTTGCCCCGGGAACACCGCACCGACATCTGTCGCAATCTCGAACGGGCATAGAAATCGGTCGCAGCCAGAATAGCAGCCAGACCGCCGCGAAAATCTTTGGTCAAGCGTCACACCGCGTATATTACGACTAGATCCTCACCGAAGAAGGAGATAATTAAAGACGGAAAGCCTTATTAACATTTCCCAGGATTTCACGATTTCCCCGAATTAAAAAATCGACGTATTTCCAGGGGAGAAACAAACGAACAGAAAAAATGGTATGCAAAACGTCGGATATTCTTGAAAACGTTGGAACTGGGGTAAATAAAAACGTACGTAGTACATCAATGGGAAAATCACTAAAACTCGTGGAAGCGTCGATTGCTTTATCGATATTCGATACCCGTACGCAATTTTCAACAATATTAAAAAGTAATAAATACGTAGATCAATAGCATCGACGAGTTATTGCTCGATTAAAAGGTCCCAGGGCACTGATAAAAAATCTGATGGAAAATTGAAACTGAGTCGACAAACGTGTGTAACATGCGTGAAAAATTGTACGAAATAGAAATATGTAAAATTGTCCGTTTCATACGTGATCAAAAATTTAAGGGCAGCGAAACGCTGTATCGCTTTCCCGTGTTTCAACTTACGCGGCACATTTCTCACTTCATTTGAAAGCACTCAAATATTTACTAAAGCTTCAACGCTATGTCTTGTTTAGAGAAAATTTTTTTTTTGTCTAAAAAACAATGGATGTTTCATTTTATTGAAATCGAAATACCAAAAAAGCCTCATCTTCGTCGCGAGATCTTTGACGGTCGTTCCAAAATCAACTAGTTTTTCACAGGGAGATTAGCAGTAAAAAAGGGGGGCGAAAGTAAATTCAACAACGGTCCCTTAAAATTCTCTCGCAGTAACCGTAAACCAAGCCCGTGGAAACGATTCCCCGCTGTTGTAATCCCAACGACAATGTCTCTAACGACCATCTAAATTTAACGTTACATTGTAGAGCGACGCGGCGGTTAGATACCGTCGCGATCACCGGCCGGCGATAAACAGAACGGTTTATAGTTTTGTTTCTAAATTAACGAGCTCGCTCATTAACTATTTGCCGATTGGCCGGCCGGGCTCGCCGCTGGAATTCACACCTGTGGGGGTAATAATAAATATCGTCCGGTCGATATTTCACGGCCGGGCGTCAAGACGAACGTGTTCCGTTCACATATTTCGCGGGCTCAGAGGTTCGAGCGGCTATGAAAAAGAACCGTTCCCAAAGGGCGAGCCTGCATCGAGATAGTCGTAAAGCTAGCGTTACGGTTGCTAGGATAAGCAGCCTCCGTTCTTGAAATACTTCGTGGATCAACGCTGGTATTTCTTCGCCTCTTTGTTCCGAACGATGATCTCGGCTTAACAAGAGGAGGAGCCGCCCTCGGGATCGTTACAAACGAGAGCTCGGTTACGATGTTAACACCGTGGCGACCTAATTCCGACAAGAGTTTTTACAACACTCTATCTTAGTTAATAATCGATAAGGGCGTGGAACGGAGCTGACATGATTTGAAAATACGTGTATACGCTTTCTTCTTTCTTGAGAAAAAATTAAGAACTTGCAAATAATGATTTAACTCGAATAGTCCCGACTCGAAAATTTAACTATAATTTGAATCTTTTAAACTTAAATGTACCCCAGTTTAGGTCTATTAGATCTAAAAAGTAGAACTAGTAGAGTTATCTCAGAACTTAATATTTGATATAACTCTAATCAGAATCTATAAGTCCTTACAAAAATGTTAAATTATATTTTAGGCCTTAAGAACCTTCAGTTCGTTCACGAAACTAGTTATAATTTAGTTCTCCAAGTAAGAGATTGGAATCTAAAGGCCTATTTAAGGGTATATAAGATTTTTTTAGGATCCTCTGAAATATTTATTGTGTTATATAAAATTATTTTACAAACTATGCGCATTTGAATCTGAAATGAATTATTCTGTTTATTCTTATACTTCCTATTATAAATTTCAAAAAACTTTAAAACAATCTAATTTATACAATAGAATTTTTTTTATACAGCAACAAACCGAAAGTTTGTGTTATTTGTTTACAAAAATTGTTAAAGAAAAATAATAATTTCGCCATAAATTGGGTGAACGTAAAACAGATTCTTGATCTAGAATATGAGCCAAAGAAACGTAGGGATCATGGGGGGGTTCTCTCAGAGCACATGTCCTCAAGTGTTGCCAGCTAATGGACTTTTGAGAACAATGTTAGGTTTCATAAATACTAGTATAAACCTACAGAATCTTTTCCTAAACTCTTGAAGTAAGACTTGAGGGACTCAATTATATTTGATAAACATTTTAGATCTATATCCTTTATAAGCGGACATAACGACTAGATATAGGTTCAAATTAGAATTAAATTTACTTTTATATTCCTCTATTCAAGATATGATTTCGTCCTCCATATTCTTCTGTAGGATAAATAGGTTCAAAACCATAATTATTTTTTCGACTAGGGGTTTCGTTTTAATCAATTTAGTTTTTATCTGGAATTCGTGATGCAGACACGACATTACGAGGGTACAACTTCGAGCCGTGTCACGAAGTAAATACATTTGCCACGATGTTAACAATTTCAGTAGTTACTGAGTTGCTAAAGACGAAGTTTCGATCTTTGCAGGAGTCTTCCCCGTATCTCCGCCGTTTCACAATTATTTACGTTACCGGACGATCCTCCTGACGGTAAAGTTCGGTTACATTTGCGGTTAAGCGGCATGCTCTTAACGCGTCTACCATCTTGGAAATACCTATGCAACTTTCCCTCCCGCTTCCGGGATTAACCCTTTGCGCAATTACTACCGCACCTAATNAGGGTACAACTTCGAGCCGTGTCACGAAGTAAATACATTTGCCACGATGTTAACAATTTCAGTAGTTACTGAGTTGCTAAAGACGAAGTTTCGATCTTTGCAGGAGTCTTCCCCGTATCTCCGCCGTTTCACAATTATTTACGTTACCGGACGATCCTCCTGACGGTAAAGTTCGGTTACATTTGCGGTTAAGCGGCATGCTCTTAACGCGTCTACCATCTTGGAAATACCTATGCAACTTTCCCTCCCGCTTCCGGGATTAACCCTTTGCGCAATTACTACCGCACCTAATGTCTAATCGCGAATTTCACTACTGTTAACCGTGACTAAGGAAATATGTTCCGCAAATATATTTGGAAAAAACCTTATATATACGAATTCAATGTGTTTAAAATATTGATAAAAAGAGCAAATAAAATACGCAATATAATATAATTTAGTCAGAGTACCTCCGTTGATATAAACTTCGAAATTTGACTCGATCGCTATCTAAATTCTGACGGTAAGTGGGAAAGACGGGCGTGCACACGAAAATATTTCATCTGTATCTGACCCGTGAATTTATGAATTCGTTCGCGGCGCACATAACACAATATTTCTTCATGAACACTTTTACGAATCGATCGCACAGTTTTGTCGCGGCCGATACGAAAGGGAAATTGGCCATAAATTTCGTCGCAGCCGTTTTATGCGTATGAATAAACAGTAACATCGCTCGAATCGCGACCGCAATAAATGTCGCGCGCTGGAGCCAATGTTTGAGGACGCGATTCGAGCGACGAAAAAACTGGAGCAAATATACAGTCGCCCGGATAAAGTGAGCCCCGGTGTAGAAGGAGAGTAAAATTGAAGGACCCGAATTCAGCCTCGCTAAATTTTCGCCGCGTACGGACGCGGGTTTTTGCCAACAGCGAGCTCGAGGAGTCGTCGCGGCGATAGATCACGGTCCAGCGGAGGGCCGTGCGTGGACGCATCGGAGACACATTTAACAAACCACCGGCGGACGATTTCGAGGAAATAAATAGGGAAGCATACGCGGGGGGGAGGAGCCAGGCCGCGTGAAAATTATGTGGTCACGTGATATATTTCCCATTCACCTTGAATTAATGTATCGCCGATATTACGGCGATGCATCAAAAGCCGCCACCCCTCCCTCTCCCGCGCTCTCTTCCTCTCTCTCTTGCCGCACACCTCGCGCTGCCTAAAAATTGCCGCAGTTGATGCATTGGACCAATCGCGGCTACAGTCTGCTCCAAAATATACACGAGTTGCATTTGTCCAACGATTCTGACTTATCAATTATGGAAACCGAAAGTAATCATGAAGATTTTATTGATTATGATTAGTAAGGACGTCTTAGTTTTAGTATAAACACAGAGCAAATTGTCAATACTAATAATAGTTTTTGAATATGACAACTTGAGTTAAAAATTGTTCAATACTGAGTAAAGAGTTATAGGTTTAATTTTAATAGCTATTCTTTTCTAAGCTTAACTGTAAGAGTGTACTGTACTCTTTACGTCGATGGTCATCCACAGATGAGGCCATAATTTTTCCCACTCGCCTCCAATATCGTCGGTATCTCGCTGACTTGATAAAATATCGGTCGTGCAATTATTACTAGTGGTTGTAGTTCAACCGTGACGTGTTGTTTAGGGAATTGGCTCTTGTTGATGCACTCATACATGTGGGATCATATGTTATATTCTTCTCGTCATTTTATCCTACTTGTTATTGATGAATATCCTTGATGAAATTGAAATTTTCTACGTGTACGTTTATTACGTGTTAGAAAAATGCATGCAGTTTTATATTTTAAGGAGTAAACTCAGGAGGAAGTTTGGGAATATTACGGAAAACTTACAAGTACAATTTAGACTAGATCCTTAGGGAAGTAAAAATTAAACTTGTAAAATTTAGGTACGGTCTTGAAACAATTCCAGTCACTTTGAAAATAGTTCCTGAACAAAAGTTCCTCGACTCTTACCTACTGAATACTCCATTTTGGAACTATACTGATATTCGAGACATTTGTACAGTCCGGCAATCGTTTCGAAAGTTCTGATGGAGAAAATTCAAGTATTATCTGAATCAACTTTATACGTAATATCTATATTTCATCTTAATAGAGATTAATCCTGAAGAATTTGATCTTGATGATGAATACGCGTAGAATTCACTCGCTGGGTACGTACGTACGTGTATCCATAAGCCGAGATATTTTTTTGAAACGTTGCCAATGGCAGCCGAGGAACAATCGCGACGCTGCTATTACACCGGCTTCCAAGGTGCAATTTCATTCCCACGGTTTCAAAAGCTAGTACGCGCTAGAAAATCCCGATAAAAAATTCTGACGCGAATTAAAAAACTAATTTAATCGACGAGGATATTTTACGGTCTGTTGCCAATCGAAAATGCAAATGTTTCATTGAAAACGTTGAGTGGAATTTAATTACAATAATTAAGGAACGAACTACAGCATTTTTTTATACCAATTTATGATTGCACTATCAATTTTGTGTAGTTTTCAGAGGGAAACGACGGTAATAAATTTAATCACTGTTTCGATTCGGACGTTCATGGAAAAATATCAAAATTCGATCAAATCGCAGTTCAGCGAAAATTCCATTGTGCAACGAAATATACTGCAGCGTTTTTCTACCAGACACGGTGTTGCGACGAGTTTATAAATGTTTGCTCGACATATTTTCCTTTTTCGTGGACTGTTGCCAATGGAGTCGTGCAAGACAATTCTGTTATCGGTACGATGGTAAACTCGCAAACCGATTGATCGATGAATTTACGATTCCATTGACACGTCGTGCACCCAGTTTGCAGTGCCACCAGCTATTCAAAACCGAGGAGCTTTCTTTCAAACGTAAAAACTAAAAAATACCACTCTCTCGCGTATCTAGGAACATCGATGATTGTTTATCAACTTGGGAAATCACTTCTGCTGCTTCCAATGATACCAATTATTTTGCCCAATTTCCTCACTATTCTCAAATTCAGTACAGTAATTCTAATTACTTCATACCATTTGTTAGATTAATTACAAACAGTTAACTCGCTCTTTATGACGCGGAACGCTTGAGAACGAAAAATGAAGCAACACAGTTGCAATTTATTGTGGAGAACTTCTCATATTTCTACTCGCGTTTTGTCCACTTATGTAGAAAGTATTTCCCTGTACACGGATTCGACCATAACCGACACATGTGCACAGCGTTCAGTGCGTTTTCATTAAAACTTTATGAGGTCAACGTTCACAAAAAATTCTCATATTATTTCTTTGTATGTTACATAGATAATAAAACTATTATTATACTTTCCTGGACATAAAATAAATAGAAAATGAGCACACGAATTTGTGTCCAATGAATGTTATGCAGATGCTAGTTCACTTTGCATACGTTGAAATGCTAAATAAAAAAGTTGAATTACTTGTTTTTATAAGACACTGAATATCCAAAGTGAGTGGAAGGAAACAAACTAGGGTAAGTGTGCGAATTACTGCGGATGCCCCAAACACTGCGGATTTTTGTTAAAATCACTAATTATGAATTATTATTAGACGAAATAAAATAATATCTTTAATTATTTTGTTATTTGATAATAATAATTTAAACAAAATAAATAGCAATAATGAAATTTATAACTACTTTAAAACACTTAATGTGTATTAAAAATTTAATGTGTATCTTTAATATATTAATGACCGCAGTATATTCCACACAGTATATTTCACGAACGCCTATTACTGCGAACACGCGAACTGTAAAGCATAACCTTGTAGAGTAGGTTTAGTCGGTTCAAAGGCATATTTGATTGTTGTTGAGAGTGGATTAAAGTGTTCAAGAAGAGCAATAAAAAAAATNGAACACGCGAACTGTAAAGCATAACCTTGTAGAGTAGGTTTAGTCGGTTCAAAGNAGATTAATTACAAACAGTTAACTCGCTCTTTATGACGCGGAACGCTTGAGAACGAAAAATGAAGCAACACAGTTGCAATTTATTGTGGAGAACTTCTCATATTTCTACTCGCGTTTTGTCCACTTATGTAGAAAGTATTTCCCTGTACACGGATTCGACCATAACCGACACATGTGCACAGCGTTCAGTGCGTTTTCATTAAAACTTTATGAGGTCAACGTTCACAAAAAATTCTCATATTATTTCTTTGTATGTTACATAGATAATAAAACTATTATTATACTTTCCTGGACATAAAATAAATAGAAAATGAGCACACGAATTTGTGTCCAATGAATGTTATGCAGATGCTAGTTCACTTTGCATACGTTGAAATGCTAAATAAAAAAGTTGAATTACTTGTTTTTATAAGACACTGAATATCCAAAGTGAGTGGAAGGAAACAAACTAGGGTAAGTGTGCGAATTACTGCGGATGCCCCAAACACTGCGGATTTTTGTTAAAATCACTAATTATGAATTATTATTAGACGAAATAAAATAATATCTTTAATTATTTTGTTATTTGATAATAATAATTTAAACAAAATAAATAGCAATAATGAAATTTATAACTACTTTAAAACACTTAATGTGTATTAAAAATTTAATGTGTATCTTTAATATATTAATGACCGCAGTATATTCCACACAGTATATTTCACGAACGCCTATTACTGCGAACACGCGAACTGTAAAGCATAACCTTGTAGAGTAGGTTTAGTCGGTTCAAAGGCATATTTGATTGTTGTTGAGAGTGGATTAAAGTGTTCAAGAAGAGCAATAAAAAAAATAAATAATAATTTAAATAACACTTATGTATTTTGTATAATATTTTATTAAAAAATATTTAATAAAAAGTGATGAAATTATTTAGATATCCTCAGTATTTGGCTCGCAGTAATTAGGGTTCCCGCAGTATTTGACTAGCAGTAATTGCCTCATATTCGCAGTAATACCTGTATTCCATCACCTTATAAAAATGATTTATTTAATTTAACGTATACGTCTTCCTGAGATATAATTGTTTTTTTACACATTTATAACATAATAAAACTTGTTCAAAAAATAATTTAACTTGAATCTTGTATTCAAATAGCTGATTTTCGCGTTGAAAGTTACCTTGCATAAAAATTCGCAGTAATTAGCACATTTACCCTATCATTCTATATCTTTACAAATTGATTACCATTTGACGATTTCGATTTAGAAATTATGCAAAGGTAAAAGCGAGCCGATAAGTCGAATTTGACGAGGGAAGACAAAGAGGCGTGGGCGAGGACGAGGGCGGCGAGTCAGGGAGAACAGGTAGTTGTACAGGCCGCAGAATAATCAGCGCGAAGCCAATGCGTCCAGCGTTCCATGGAATTGACCCCTTCCTGACGGGTCGAAATACAAACAATGATGAAACCTCCGTGATGACCGATCGATTATAGTCCCAGAGCAGCGTTTCGGTTGGTGCTAATGTTCGCGGCGATGCTTGACGTGGCGTGCTCCAATATATGCATATATGTATGCACGCGCTTTATGTGTGCTACGTATTATCATTGTTTCGGCCATTCGGATTACAACTGTTCCGCGAGTTCCGCCTTGATCCGCAGGGAAAGTTCGGATAACTTATGCGATTGGCATTGGCAATTCAGTTTGAAGGAGATTCATTTTTGTTTGACGAGAGTCTCGCGGATAATGGAATATAGGATTAAAACGAATGCTATCGCTGAATAAATATTTTAATATTTTCATTCGAATTTTATTTTCTATCTATTCTAAATATCGAAGTTTTATTAAAAGCTTCACCGTTCATTAATAATCGTGAACAATAACGTTTATTAAATCTATTCTGTTTCCACGTCTATACCTAAATATTCTTATTTTTCGATAGCGAAAATTCCATTGATTTATAAATTGTAGTCAAGCTAAATTCTATTCCCATTTTTTTTTTCAATTCGCTGTGATACCAATAAACGGATTTGATCTGAAAAATTTTAGCTCGGATATCTCGACGTCGTTTTAATCTGAATTAAATTGTTCGAGCAACGAAAAACGTAATCGCTTCTATCGGTAAAAATTTCCGTTCGCGAATCGAGAGGCACAATATTTTGACAACTACAGTTTTCCGAAATGTTAGTTTACGTAACAACATGGTTCTGTTACGACGGCAAACACCGGCCGGGAAGAAATATTGGCAATTGTCGTTCAAAAATCGTACAAAAAACATGCGACAAACGTCCCCTCCGGCTGTTCCGCGGAACGCGTTAAGTTAATTCAATCAACGCCGCGGCTTGCTGCCTTTTTTCGCCGAACTAATTTCAAGTTTGAAAGCGCTTGATATACAGCGTGTTACAAGGACGTTGATCTCCTTTAAAGGGAAAATTGAAAATCAGCTTTAAATGTGGAATCGATAAATTAAATTTCCAAACTTTCAAACGAGATGCGAAGGAAGTTTAATGAATGCTAACGGAGAAAACTTTTCCCCACTGGCGATATAACGCTGGCTAAGTGGAATTTTTGACGCGGAAATCATTAGCGCCCGTTGTTAAGCAAACAAATCAGTCCCGATTTAAATCGCGTTCACGCAATCCGTTCAAAACACGTTCAGTGCACTATTACCGAGGGCCGAGAAGCAAAACACCAACAAGTACCGTGCGACACACATTTCCACGTCCGAAAATAGCCATGCAGATCGTAATCCGTTTTATCGTACCGATCATCGAGGCGCACCTTAACGAATCTAAAAGCGATATACATATTTCACTCGGGGGATCCGGTGGCTATTCTCAGTACCGAAAAATGCGCTGGATAATGACCATTACATAATCGACCGATTTTAGCATCGGGCCATGAATTATTTAAAGTATCGGATACCTATATCCGCGCGATAGAGCAAGGGGTTGTAGCCAGTGGCGCTGAAGAATGCGCCGGCCGAATCTAATTCTCATTCGCGTAACGTATCCCGATCTCTTTAATCGGCGCGACGAGCGGAATTTAGGATTTTTCGAACCGGCCAGCCAGCTAGCCTGGCTCCGGGTGCATCGATTGCCGGTCGCGTCTGAACGAATGCGAATTACTCCACGGTAGGTATTCCAGCGCCGAGCAACGGCGGCGGGTCGACAATTTTCAACCGGGACGGTTTCGTTTGGTTCGTCGCCCATTTGTTCTGCTCCCTCCCGGTTCGCCCCTCGTTCCTTAAAGACAGAGCGGGGGAATTAGAGATTCAAAAATAAGGGGCCGTTTCCTCGTTAGCGAGTTCGGGAGCGGGGGCGGGGGGGCCGCCAGACGGCGGGGTCGCGGAAAAAGAAAAGGGGCAGAGACTGTAAAATGGAACGAACTCGCGCCCGCTGGAATTCAGAGGCGTTCGTAGTTTATTCCCGTACTTTAATTACCTAGTTATCCCGCCGATTTACATAATGTACTTTGCCTCATCGTATCGGGCGACGACTCCGCGAGCGAGAGTTTCCAATCGGTTCGAGTCCCCGGTGGACGTCTAATCGAGGGAGGAGGCGGCGAGGTAGAACCGGCGCGCGCGCGCCCGCTCAGAGGGTATTAATTCCTTTAGGCTCCCGATCGTAATAACGCGTTATTCTCCAAGGTGCTTGAACTAAAACGTCCTCGCGGTGACTGTAATTGCTCTTTAAAACGCGCTCTCCCACCCGCGTCAACTCAAGAGGAGCTTTTCCTATTTCCAGCTTCAACACTTTCAGAGGGGTCGGAAAACGCGGCGTTCAACCGTTGAAATGTTTCACTTCAAAGCGAAGGGAAGCCAGGGAGGATCAATATTACGTAATATACTAATCTATTAATGAACAAATAATTCTTCTACGTGCGCGTATTCCCTGAGGCGCCGAGGCCGAGGTGTAACCTTGACTTTGAATGAAGCACCCACGAACTAGGTTCAAAAAATTACAGCTCTCTCACAGGAAGGTTGTTCTCAAGGCTTGGAAAAGTAGCACTCCTTTCACTGACGCAAACTATGCCGGCGTACGAATCGTTATGCGCCTCGTTCGGCGCGCTGCAAGGTGCATTTACCGGATAACCCCGAGAAGAATACACAGGCAGAAGTTATGGTAGTTTCCTCCACAAAGCATTTTTAGAAGATGTGCTCAAACGACGGGGCGGGCGATACTCGGAATAACATACAAAACTATTCGTTATCGGAGAAAGCAGTAGATCCTCGGATTACCATTTTATGGAAATGAGGTGTCGCTCGTGTAAAAAATCTAAGTAACACGTTGTTACGGGTAGAGAACTGTGGGCCCACGGGTGGCGAACAAATCGCGAAACGAGCGGGAGTCTGTTGGCCCGGCGAGTATCCCACGCTGGTCGAAGGAATCGTGACCAAGTGATCATAACTCCAAAGTGGTCGTCGAACAACCCGCGTCGAGCGGGTTAACGAGGCCAGGCTGCTGGGGTTAATGGGTTAACAGGACAGTGAAGCCGGTGTATCGCGGCCGCGTCGCCCTTAATTCACCGGCTCGTGGGATCGACTCCGAAGGAAAAAGGGGGGACCGAGCATGTAGCCTCCCGTGTACGTTCCTCTGCATGTATCGTTACCCAACGTGTAGCCAGGCTACCCGCGCGCACGTGAACGCTCGCGTCGGTGGTGGCTTGTACCGACTTTAAGAGCCCAGACACCGGGTAAGGCACGGCGGCTCTGATTGGACGACGCGCAGGACGAAAGAGTTCGGGAGAGGAGAGACGGGAGAAACGAGGGCCGCTAGCGTGAGGGCGAAAAATCTAGTCTAAATACGAAATGAAGCACGTCGAGGATCGACTCCTTGAACCGAGCCTGAGGGGCCGCTGTAAAAGGTGACACGACTGACACCTCGTATTACCGGGCGTTGGACCGGCGCCAGTTTGCATAAGAACTACACATCCGGCGCGAAGCCGAATGCGCTTGTACGGGGCCCCGAGTAACCGTGTGGCAACTTGAACCGCCGTTTCCTCCGCGTGCAGCTTGCCTATCTATTCGATAGTCAATATTACGTGACACAACATGCTGCTACGTGCGCACTCTCGGCCTGACAGCCAGCAGCCCCGCCGTCGTGTGCCACGAGAGTCAAGGTAATGGAATATTGTCATGTTGAATCTACGACGGATATCGCCTATGACTTTCCTATCCGCATTTCCCCACCGGCTTCGGTAAGCCGGGCTAACCGTGCCCATTCCGAGGTTCAACGGAAAATGGCAGAGNACCCCGAGAAGAATACACAGGCAGAAGTTATGGTAGTTTCCTCCACAAAGGATTTTTAGAAGATGTGCTCAAACGACGGGGCGGGCGATCCTCGGAATAACATACAAAACTATTCGTTATCGGAGAAAGCAGTAGATCCTCAGATTATCATTTTATGGAAATGAGGTGTCGCTGGTTTAAAAAATCTAAGTAACACGTTGTTACNTCCGCGTGCAGCTTGCCTATCTATTCGATAGTCAATATTACGTGACACAACATGCTGCTACGTGCGCACTCTCGGCCTGACAGCCAGCAGCCCCGCCGTCGTGTGCCACGAGAGTCAAGGTAATGGAATATTGTCATGTTGAATCTACGACGGATATCGCCTATGACTTTCCTATCCGCATTTCCCCACCGGCTTCGGTAAGCCGGGCTAACCGTGCCCATTCCGAGGTTCAACGGAAAATGGCAGAGAAAAGACTCGTGCATCGTTGGATAAAGCGAAATGAGCAATTTGCAAATGGAATTTGAAAAAACCGAGATTTTCTTTTAATAAAAGACGGATTATCAAAATTATTTCTTATCGAACGATAGATTTCCTGTTAATCAATGGCTCACGCTCGGATAGATCGGTATAATAGCAATCAATCCGTTAATCCGACGAAAATCTTGATTCACCTCCTAAAGGGAAATGTCCTGCTTCCGGCTAGCCATTGATACGGGTCGATATAGCTCGGTAATCAAATTGCTGGAAGCGCAAAGTGATTTCGCCGCGTTCTAACACTTAGGTGTTACGACCGAGCGGCCGACGATGACGATGGACCCGGTGCAGGCTCGTATTTATCCGGCCGGGGTCGTAACAGCGCGGCGGCGACTCGAGGCGGTACTCAACGTACAAAGTACCGATTACAGAATCCACGGACCGTGTTGTTATTTATCGACTATTGAATTTCAGATCGTAGATTTTCCTCTCTAATTCATATCTAACCGGCGATGCTTATAGCAGAAACAAATCCTTGCAATCACAGGGGGCCCTAGCCCCCGATTATCATAGAGAGACCCCGAGCTCGAGTTATGCTAGCCGAGTAACGGAAGGATCGATCTTATCTCAACCCGGCGCTGTTGCTCGACCTGCCGGCCATTCATTACCCCTGTCAATTGCCTCTGTCAGTTGAAATTCTATAGCGATTTCGCCTCTTCCGCAACGGAAGCCGTGCTCCTGCGCATTTTTAATCGCACTGATAATAATGCATCCACTCGTTTAACCAGGACGCACAGGATGGTCAGTAGTTGCTGCTGTAAACCGGAAGTATGATAATGACGAGAATATCGAATAACGTCTTCCCATATGAGGCCTTGTTTTAAAGAAACTAATTAAACAGAACCACGTACGAAAAAGCTATCTTGCATATTTTCGGCTCATTCTTTTATAGTCACTGCCCAAGTCGAAAATTTAACTATAATTTAAATCTTCTAAACCTAAATGTACACCAGTTTAGGTCTATTAAATCTAAAAAGTAGAACTAGTAGAGTTATCTCAGAACTTAATATTTGATATAACTCTAATCAGAACTTATAATTCCCTAAAAAAATCTCAAATTATATTTTAGACCTTAAGAACCTTCAGTTCGTTCACGAAACTAGTTATAATTTAGTTCTCCAAGTAAGAGATTGGAACCTAAAGGCCTATTTAAGGGTATATAAGATTTCTTTAGGATCCTCTGAAATATTTATTGTGTTATATAAAATTATTTTACAAACTATGCGCATTTGAATCTGATATGCATCTGAAATGAATTATTCTGTTTATTTTTATACTTCCTATTATAAATTTTAAAAAAGACTTTGAAACAATCTAATTTATACAATACAATTCTTTTTATACAGCAACAAACCGAAAGTTTGTGTTATTTGTTTACAAAAATTGTTAAAGAAAAATAATAATTTCGCCATAAATTGGGTGAACGTAAAACAGATTCTTGATCTAGAATATGAGCCAAAAAAACGTAGGGATCATGGAGTCCTCTCAGTGCATATGTCCTCAAGTGTTGCCAGCCAATGGACTTTTGAATGTTAGGTTTGATAAATACTAGTATAAGGATCTTTTCCTAAACTCTTGAAGTAGGACTTGAGGGACTAAATTATATTTGATAAACTCTATTTTAGATATGCATCCTTTATAAGCGGACATAACGACTAGATATAGGTTCAAATTAGAGTTAAATTTACTCCTATATTATATATGTTCAAGACATGATTTCGACCTCCATATCCTTCTCTAAGATAAATAGGTTCAAAACCATAATTATTTTTTCGACTCGGGTGAATACCGTATAAACCGAATATCGTGTAAAGGATATCTCACGATACCGTAACAATTGCATTCCATGAAACTAAATTCCGAAGACGGTAGTCAAGCAGAGGAGGAGGTAGTTGAAAAGGCGATTTCAGTGAATCTCGAGGACATATTTGTACCACCGAAAGCCAGTAGCACCGGGGCAACAAGTGCACGGACGATAAAATGATAACGTCCACGCGGCGCGACATAATACACCGTATCGATGGCTATCGGCGCTGTAAATATCGTATTACAAGGAATATTTAACGGGTCATTAAATCCGAATTGCGCGTCTAATAGACGTCGCGTCGTCCGTGGATTTACGGCGGATCAATGACACGGGCCATCTCGCTCCCGAGCGAAGGAGCGCCGGCTAGCCGTCGCTTTAAACCGGCAAGCTCCGACGGGGCGTGGTGATATTTTATAAAATATAGTACCGCACAGTGAGCGAGTAAACGTTCTCCTGCCGATCGGTGGAGTGCCATCGGTCGCGCCACGTTTCCACGCGCGGAGATCTGATTTCCAGCGGCGAATCGTCGTCGTGTGTGTCCAACGCCGCGTCGCGACGACGCCAGGAATGCGAGACAATTTGCGTTTAAATAATAGGTATCGTTAAAGCGAGCCGAGCCAACCGTGTGGTCGCATGATCGCGAGCGCATTCCCTTTTCCTGGTAAATAGCTGCTTTATCTCACCGCGTAATCTCCAGCGAACCCGCTGATAGGGTATCGTTCCCCTCCGATAGTCAATAATATTAATTAACACGTAGATCGGTTGACTCTTTATGCGTTCATTAAGTCTCTGTTATATTTTAG
>SMSR01009165.1:7581-18568 GCA_019453355.1 Ceratina japonica | reverse complement strand
AAATTGATTCTATTTCGAACAATTATTTTTGTCGGGTTTTAATACAGCCGCGTTTAGATTTTTTATATTCAAGGGGCGAACAATACTTTCAGGAATCAATTTTTAGAATTGAGGAAAAATCGATTTAATTATTTTTTTTACGAGTAATCTGTTTTTTCGCTTGGAGTAATTTTAATTCTGAAATAACTAAATTTACACATATGCGCCAATGTCTCACAAAACAATGAAAAGTATTTGTCCACAATTTTCAGAAAAATTGCACTATGACGTTTTATATTACAAGTTCAATTGTGAATTAATGATGCAGAATTAATTGCTTATTTTTATTATTGGCAGAGATGAGAAACGAGAGTTTCCGTTTTCATCAATGGTGTGACAGAGTATGAAATAGGGAACGACATGAAAAACTGAGGAAACATAATTCAATGCCTGTCTAATAATATGCTGCAACCACAGCGATCGGTATTGATACACGATCAACCTAACAAATTCAATCAATTCTTTCTGACGCATGGTGGAGCTTTGCAGATGTGACGTTGCATTATCACGTGTCTCCACATCTGTTCAGTATTTATATGTACGTGAGGATAAAACTGATGTAAGTCATATTTAGAAAAAAATTGTTTGACATGCTGCTCTCACCTGATGGGCTCAGATACAGATTTAACGCAGTATTCTTTTATACATTGTCCTAAATAGAAATTTCATAATCCAAGTCAACTTTGATTCCCCGGAAACGTGAGAAATAACTTATATAAATATACGTACATTTCATCTATAAAAACTTGTGTTATAAATCTACGAAGTTCCCAATAATTTAAAGATTCCATAAAATAACTCAGTTTAATTTTTAATTAAATTTCAATGATCGACAGGATGTAACATACTTTAAAAGAATTCGTTTATTTTATGTTGCAACTCTCCAACTCTGCAAGTCTTCAACTTTTAATAAAAAGTTTAAATGTGACTAACACGTGTTACAAGAATTCTAAGTTGCCAATAATTTAAAGATTCCATAAAATAATTCAAAACACTTTTGATTAAATTTTAATGATCGACAGAATACATTATATCCCTTACGAAATGAATTTATTTTATATTGCAGTGCAAATTCTGTTTTAAATTTTCAGTTTGAGGAACACAATTAAGTACGAGTCACCTTAAGTAGATTATTTCAGGAAGAACATTGAATACAATTTCTGAAAAAGATTACATGAATTAAAAAATTTTACAATACTGCATAAAACATGAATTATCGCGGGATATATTATCTGTACACGAGTTCTGCATATATTTTTTAAATCCATTTAATTCGACTGCATTTATTCTGAACCGGGAAACAAAAGCGGCCGTGATTCCCACTGGAAGTTTCATAAAGATTTCGCAAGCGTACGCGTTGAATTCGACGAGAATTTGTTCAACTACGTCGGCGTATTCATCGCGCCGTTCATTACAGTCTTTTCATATACGTTCCACGGGTCGGTCCGTGCAAAAAAAAGGGAAAAAAAAATAAAACTTTAGTAGACCCTCGGTCCTTGTTTTCACAGCGGAACGGGCGCCGAACAGAATGAAACTTTTTCTCGCGTGAAACATTATCTCGCGGTAATCTCATATTGATACAGAAAGCAGGAACTTTCTGACAAGTAGTTCGAATCGGGGAGAACTTCCTGACTGACGCTTGAACACTGAAGATTACAAGAAGGACGAGCACTTTAGGCACTTCATACGATCCTACAATAGTCTTAAAACAAGATTTGGGGGTATTGTCTTCCCATTTCCTTTTGTTTTATAATTACATACATTTTATTAGAAATTAATAGTTACATAGAATAATATTGAAAATATATTATAAATAATTTTTATCAAATTTTATTCGCTATTAAGTACCAGTGCATGAAGTTACGAGTAATGGTAATTAGAAGTCTATATGTTTTAACGTGTAATATGTGGTCGAACTAGCTCGAAGTACTCTAATTTTAGGTAATGTTTAATGCCGATGCATATCAGTTGCAAGTTAATTCACCTATACACTATTAAAGCCTAACAGCTTCGGTATGGCATCATTGCTAAGCGGCTTTCAATTCAAACACGTTTAGCACGTGCAATTATGGCTAATTTAATTAGTATTTATTCAAATAATTTTTTGATAATAAGAAATATGATATAAAAAATATATAATATTTATTCGAATAATTTTTGGTGGTAAATAATTACTTGAAAATAGGTAACAAGCATTATGCTTCTAAATGCAATGATATTTTGGTTCTTATATCTTTAAATAATTTTTTGATGGTAATAAATATGATATAAAAAAATATATAATATTTATGCAAATAATTTTTGGTAGTAAATAATTATTTGAAAATAGGTAACAAGTATTATGCTTCTAAATGCAATGATATTATTGATTCTTATATCTTATACATGGCGTCACACGTTCATATATCCTGTTAAGTTTTATTATACATTTACATACATAGATAGTGTTAGTTAATTAGACTTGCTTCCGGTAACATAATTTAATTTCCTATTCCCATTCTTCATCTGAATGAAAATCTCCTCCCCTTATCAATCTAAATGAAAGCTCCTATAAGCTATCAATTATTATTTCACTGATAACGACGGTCTGTATTAGCCTCTGTAGTAAATCTTCGATGAACAAATCTGTTTAGCGAGTCAAGCTGCATTAGATTCAGGAACTGATCACTTATGTATCATGTATGTATGCATGTATGCATGTGCTCGCATATTCGACAGCGGATAAATTGTTTCCACATAACGATACGTGAACGCACGTGCGGGGCTCCTCTATGTAGCTACATGTACATGCATGCATGCATGCATGCATGCATTACGGAGAGTCTAACTTGAAGCTTAGCCGGCTACACGGTCGACGTACGTCATTCAGGCGTACTGCAGGCCAGCGTGGCAGCCAGCGTGCAATCGTCAAAGCGACGTAAAACACAGATACTTGATGCCACTTCGCGCATTGCTGAACTGACTTTTTACAGGCCCTGTCTTTATGGGAGCGAGTTTCTCTCGGCTCTCTTGGCGACGCGTCGATATTAAAACGCGGCGCGCACTTCGCGCGCGTACGTACGCGTCTTTAAACGTCCGCTCGCAATCAGAATCACTGCTGCGTCTTCTAATTTTTTATTGTAACGACTAACATGCGTACGGCGAATATTTTACACTGAAACTTCACTGAAATAATTGGTACGAATGAGAAATGTGTAATTATCTTTGCGTATTATTAATAATTTAATTTTGTAGATGATAGGAATTGTTTATTTGTATTCTTTTTTCATTCTGAGCCGAAGAATGGATGGACGTTTTCGGATATAGGTGTAATAACTCGCAAGCTGTTGGTATCAGCGCAATATGAAAACAATTTCACTGTAGAGTACAGGTGTCGAATATTGGCGCACGCGAGCGCGAACGTATAGCCAGTTCCAGGATATAATCACGTTCGCGTCGTTAAAGCGAATTCGTACGAGCCGCGCGAATATATCACGCAGTGTCACTTCGGTTTACGTTCGAGCGAACAAATTGTCGGATGTTTCTTTCGTTCTAAAATGCAAATCAGCGAAGTTGCTTTTTTCCCCTTCCTCGTCCACTTAGCAGATTGTTTAACGTAAGTTATTCACATTTTTTCGGCTCGCATAAAGAAAGACTAATTTCTTTCTTATCAGTCATACTGTAATTGCACGAATACAGATTGGACTGCAAGAACTTTGCCGACGATGAACTCATTTCGTTTTCCATAAATTGACTTTGCTGCTCCGCAAATGAATTCTGTTGTTCAACAAAATTTGAATTTTGGGGGTCAATTCTTACGAACAATAGAAGAGATTTTACATACACGAACCGTTCTCGATCCACTTGACGTGCACGCAAAAATTACATTTTGCTAGATAGAAGGAGTTATTATCTATTATAATAATGTTACGGCTTTACACGAAATATTTTATCTTCTGTCATTTTGTCACTGTATTTGTCAGAATTTGAAATCGCTTGCAAAGTCGATTGGAAATCGTTCTGTACACTGAGAAAACAGTGGTCTGACGATTATCAAAAATTGAAATATAGTACCAAAAAAATACTTTCTTTGAGTAATAAATGCGTTCCTTTTATTACTATAAATACGTACCTTTTATTACAAATCTATATAGTAATCTCTACATGGTAATAATAATTTCTATCCACATTTACTAATTTTTACTACCTCTGGTTAGTGATTTCTAATATTCAGTTTCTACATTTTCCTTAAGTTACATTACTTTACATTACTACACGCGATTTATATTATTTTATATATAGATATTAAAGATTTTATTATATAATTCGGTAATTTTCTTTGAGTTCAATAAGTAAAAATGATACTAACAAACATACAGATGAATTTTTCCTTAAAGTTTAACAATCATTAATTAACATCGAAACATGTTTCAAGATTACTATTCATATATAGTAATTTTGACTTAAATATATATTGCTATATTAAATAAATATTGCTAGAATTTTATGGCTTCGTTTTTCTCAGTGTAGTTGATAAAAAGTTGTTGAAGTTATTGCATGTACAAAGCTAGAAACTAGCTTAAAAAATTATTATTTTTTTAATTATTGTTTGAAATCTCAATTTCGAAGTTGTGCTGATTAATTTTAATTTCTATTCTATCACGATGCATCACACATGGATTTTTCGAATTAAGAAATGACGAGAGTTAGGAATTAGTATTTATACATATTTCATAATTCTATTAAAAATCAACATATGTTTTAAAAAAAAACTACCTAAGTCTTTTTATTAATATATACAGCAATAAAATCGTAAATGAATCAAATTGACTCCAGCTAGTGTTAATCGTTCCTAACGATGATCGTTTATACACGAAACGTCTGACTTATGACCGACTCATTCTACTTGAAGCGAAATACAAGGTAGCAACGAGCGTATAAAGTCATAATCATCCACGGTTAAAGAAATCCAAGTTCAGGGGAGGTTCGCAAGGTGTAATTGTCAGACTGTACATATCCCGGGGTCCGTGGCCTGGCGCGTCGAATTGATCGATGACGCCGATGACTTTCCCGGCTGCTCGCGTTTTGCGTCGGCATTATGTCGCGCTAAGTTATGAGGAACGCGTTGCGTCGTACAGGGCCGGGCTTCTGGTGTGTGACAGGCTTCATCGTCAGATGCGCACGTACACCGTATTATGCACGTTCTCGTTTACGCGGATATTGTCGCGCACTCGTGCGGGTACACGTATTCAATTGTCAGGGCCGGTCGCATTGTTCCGCCGCGCACAGGAGATCTCCTAATGAAAACCATTCGCGTAAGGCGCCCCTCGAATCTCGCGGCCCCCTCGTTCTGTCGCAACGCGATTTTCAACGGGAGAGGAGAAAGAATGGTGGAGGCGGTTCGCGGGTCGGGGATCGCGTGACGACCGCGAGACACTTTATATCGAACGGAATGCCGCCCCTTATTGTCGATCCTCGTTTGAATTGCAAGGTGTGCCGGCGAAAAGTCGAATGCGGACGGACGTCCAAAGCGGGTTTGCGTTTATGCAAACCCCGGAATTAGGCCACGGTTGGAGGCACCCGCTTTTGCCAGGGAGGATGCCCTGCGAAAGGCCTCACGGTTAAAGTTAGGACGGCTATTCGCCCGCTGCTACATTTCCCTCGTTTCAAGGCTTAACGTTTTGCACATAATTCAAGACATCTGTTTTAATTTTATATTTACGTATTTACACATTTATTTTGTAAAATTGTAGTGCAGAAAGATGTACGATGTTTCATTAATGATTTTTTATTAGGATTTTAAATGGGGATATTTTTATTATGGGACGACAGTTTTATTTTGGTTCTTCTATTTTATTGCTGTTGCAATTGGCTTCTGAGGCAAGGTTTTACTTCTGGCATTTATGATAGGGGCGCGGATCGTATGTATACAGATAGTTCCTAATTTGAAATTTACTGCAATGGAAGAAGTCAATTTTCTTGAATTGCTGGCGAATAATATATGGTTTCGTGTTTCCTCGCTATGCGATTGTACGTTGTTGAATTTTAAATCGCACAGACGGGATAGAAGAATTCTTACGGCTAGGGCTTCGATCGTACAAGTCTCACTATTGAAGCTCAGTATAGGAGACTGTTTATAGTGGATTCGAAAAAAGCCTCAGGGAATAAAAAGCTGTATTATCTATGTACAGTTACCCTTCTTATTTATCTTTTCTATAAAAAAAATATTCAAGGATTTGTGTTCCCTTATTAATTAATTTTGCTCATTAAATAAATTCTACATTCAATATATTTATTAATTTAATATTTAATATAAGTGCGAAAAGATTAAACAGGAGAAGTGATGTGACAAATTTAGTTCTCAGTAGACTTCAGATTTTATGCACTTATTAAGAAATTAGTCAGAAGCTAAGTAGTTATTCTAATTCTTGATAAAATTTTCTGTGTCAAATCCATTTTTTATTGTACATAAAGATTTGAATTCTACTTGTCAGATTTCATGCCTATTACATATGCACACTTACATTTTTTCATTTATCTTCTTTATACAAAAATAATAGAAGACTTTTGCGATTTATTAAAATTTAGGTCATTATATAAATAAATCCTATATATTCGTAATTTAATATTTAATACAATTACGAAAACATTAAAAAAGAAACTGTTTGAAGAATTTAGTTGTCATTCGACTCCAGATTTTATGCATTCATTAAGAAATTAAGATAAGCCAGAATTAATCAGAACCTGAGTGTATATTTCAATACTTGAATCATAAAATTTCCTACATCAAATACATTTTTCAACCTGATACAAATTTCTTATTGTATAAAAAAATCTGCAGTCTACTTTCTACTTACCATAAACTACTGCTTCGTATAACAAACTAATTGCACGTTGTTCTTTAAGTACAGCCGGGGGAAGAATTATTTCTAAATCTTGCAACACTTAAATAGCCAGTTTTACTAGAATGTCTCGTTCACGCAACTAGCCGTCACGCCTCTCGACTGTTTAACTTGAAATCTATTCCTGTACAGGTACATATGAAGCTGTCTAGCGAAAAGTCGATAACGAATTTTGCATGCCGCGGGCTAGTAAACGGGTCATTGAAAAATATCGATGTACATGAATGGGTGAAGCGGAGCGGAAGAGTTTACGTCAATGGGAATTTTAGTGGCCCGTCACGCCCCGCCGCCGCCGCTCCGTCCCGGTATCTATGCCTCGAGAGAAATCCCCGAAGCGCAGCGGTGAAATCCGCTCACGCGTCTCGCGACACGCGCGAAAACAGCGTTCCCCGCGGTGCTTCGCCCTCCAGGATCCACTCGAAACCCAATTCGAACGTGGAAACAGTCGAGGTTGTAACGTGTAGTAGTCAATCACTTCGTCTGCTTCATTTTATATTCCACTGTTCCCTCCCATCAAATTTGCTTAACTCGATGTTGATAGAATGGAATATATTTTTAATGGTAACATGTATTTTTAAAACTTAACAATGGTGTACCGTCGAAGCTCGACGAGTTATATCTTTGGGATCGAAAATGCGGAAAGCAGAATGAAATCGAGTTTACGCGATTAAAGAGCGACGTCTTGAAGGGCAATCGAATTTTATTCTACAAAAGGGGAAAGAATTTAACACCTCTGTCTTCTTTGGAGTCTCGTCAATAACTCATTGGCAACGACAATAGCAACAACAACTGCCAGTCGTAAACCGCCTATCTTCGCAAGATTCGGGATTGGCCTTTTCTCTAAGATCTCACGCTCCTTTTCTCTAAGATGCCACGTATCATATAGCAAATTTTAATTTATATTACTGGTCGTTGGCCTATTATTATCAGCAGTATCAGCGGTTCGACTGTTCCTGGACATGTGTATTTTTCTTGTTTCGATCAGGTAACCTAAGATTTGAACTCCTTTTAATATTTTTCCGGAGTGCGTCTGAGGCCTGTATGTCCGATAATGACTGGGTTCGTGTCGCATCTCCGATGATCATAGATGGATGGGTTCCCTAAACAATGGAGTTCTTTCTTATGGCGACTGAAATTTTATTTACTTTAGACCAGAGGGGCTAAAGGCTGACACATGCTTTAGCGGAGTCGGATTTCCTGATGATTCTTTTAAGATCATCTTTATTAAATTATTGCTGATTTATATATATATATGCGTCTATAATGACCTTGCCATCGATAGAACAGACTCAGTTTCCAACGAACAGTTTCCCAGTCATTTTCTGTTATTTCAAATCGTCGCTAAGTGACAAAGGTAAGAGAACTATTAGTTAGAGAAAATGTGTCCACGATTGGGTGACGCAAGTCGATACCAAATGCCTGGGCGTCTAAGTTTGTTTATGGTACAGAGATAAGAGGCCCGAATTTCTTTCCTGGAACGACGGTTGGGCCTGGGGTCTGGAGCGTAACAAAGAAAAGCTGGTCGAGCTCGGACACTTCCTGGCTGACTTTCGTCGTACAGACATCGTGTGTTCCTGCGCTAAGATTTTAACATTCGAACGATAAATTGTTAAGATTGCTCGTGAACTGTATTTGTTTTACAATAATTTTCGTGAACCCTATCATTTTCACGCGTAATCGTTCGCGTTTAAACCTTTGAGGGGTTTTTATGCCGAGAGGCTTTTCCCCTCAACAATAAACTATTAATTTAAAGCGTTCAATGAGTGTTTTAATTTTATATCAACAACGACATTCATCCTCCTAAAACTTAAAAAAAAATATACGAAAGTTACTCGATGTAAGAGTAGTTTTCGACAAAACAAATGGCTCATTGTATAAGTAGAATATTTGCGTCATTGAAAGAAGCGTACAATTACAACCGAAAATTAAACTGAAAAGATACTGTAACGTCTACGAACTCTTTCTTAAAAATTTTCATGCTACGGCAAGCAAAATGTAGGGAAACAGTGAAAAGTATAGAGCCTAGATTGAGCAACGCAAGTTTAGTTACGATCTCGCTCCACTTCCTCCGTCTTTCATGCTACATTTTAATGCGGTCCATTGTTTATCTTAAGGACAAAAACCGGGAAGATGGTCAAAACGTGTCTGGAAACGAGCGAGGCGCACGGGATATAAAAAAAAATAGATGCCCGCGTACTGTTCGTAAATAGCGGGGAACGAGCAGCTGATTCGCGACGAACAAAAACGTTAATTTACGAGCGCTTTAACTCATCCACTCCGGCGCTTTAACTCATCCACTCCGGCGCTTATTAGGCGGTCGGAGAAAGTTAATTTACCCGGACGATGGGGGGGCCGTTCTAAATGGGAAGCGCGCGGAGCAACAGTCCCGGGAATCTTCGTGCCTCCTGGGTCCGCGGCGCGCGGTCTCGCCGCGGCGGCGGCGGCGGGTCGGGTCTCGTTACGTCGGCGAAATTCTCGACATTTTCTACTAAATGTCCGTTTCGCGTTAATGAACGACTTATCTTCGTATTTACCGTCGCCACGTACACGGCCGGGGGCCGGAACTCGTTTACGGAAGTTGCCCGGCTACTACTCGCCTAACTATAGCGTCTATCCACTGGATTAATTGAGACCTCGGCTGCGCTGGGGCCTATCTTGTTATCTGAGTAAATTCTGGATTCCTGTTAACCACTCATCGATGTTGCTTAGTCCGGGAACACCTCGTATAATACGGATTGCGCGAAAGTAGATTTGAATAGTAACGAAAGCCTGTTAGTGATAATTAGACTACACGTTTTTTGCATTAATGGAAAAAACTTTTAGTGCAACACAGAGAGTGAGTCTCGTAAAGTGATTTCGAATTACTCGGAAGGTATTTGTTGAGCAACAGAAATGTTTAAATTAATTTTGTGTGGCTTCCAGAGAGACACGCAGGTCTGTGATCTGTTTTTTACTATTTTATCATAATAGAAGGATCACCTCCAGTTTTTGAAAACAAAATGTTCAATATTTTTTATTAAATTTTAATAAAGCACCAAATTCTGAGGGGAAAAGCATTATAACAATGAAGACTTGAAATTAATAATTACTGAAATATTCTTCAGTATTTCTTTTCAATATTTTTTCTCGAATTTTAATAAAGCACCAAATTCTGACTATGAAATTATTATAAACGAACAATTAAAATTAATAATCACTGATAACTGAACACTGATCACTGATAATATCTGAAATATTCTCAAGTTAGTGATCGTCTATCAGGAAGTATTTCATGTGCTCAGTCAACGTGATAGGTTACCAGGTCATTGGGCCGTACTTCATTGAAGCATCAGTAACAGGTCAAGCATATTGCACACATATAGGATATAAAAGTTTTTAAATAGAATAACCAATATTTTTTCTCGAATTTTAATCAAGCACCAAATTCTGAATATGAAAGTATTATAAGTGAAGACTTAAAATTAATAACTATTGAAAAATTCTGAAGTTAATCTTCTATTAGGAAGTATTTTATGTGTTCAGTGGACGTGATAGGTCACCAGGTCATCAGACCGTACTTCATTGAAGGATCAGTTTAAAGATCAGGTCAAGCACGTTCCAAATACATAACATAAAAATTGCAATACTTAAACGGTAGAAAAAATTGTTATATAAAGAGCACTCTTTTAATTGATATAAGAAATATTCTATTTTGCATAGAATTCGGCGTTTTAGTAATTGATTTCCTGATTTTTATTCCTTTAATAATTTTTGCGTTGATTGCTGACATAACAGCAGAATTCGCTCGTGCAGAGAAGAGGAATAAAAGTTTCCTTTTGATTGCCTCCATTCGGGTGATGCCGGTGTTGTTGATTAGTATCCATAACGCGTTGAGAGCGTTGTCGATAGAGGAACAGCTGCGAATGGAAGTGGAAACGGAATATTTTCCAATCATCGTTAATCGAATGCGCTGACAAATTGTATAATTCGTTATCAGACTTTCAATTGCTTGAAAATTAAATTCTTAGTCACATGGAAAATTCTTAGACATTTTCATTGCTTATAAATTTCTCTTTAAATTTCAATTA
>SMSR01009164.1:0-18323 GCA_019453355.1 Ceratina japonica | reverse complement strand
TGCAAACACCAGAATGCAAACGCTGTAAATCAATTTATATTTTACACAACACAACCCTTTTTTCAATTTAATTCATGATGAGTTCACTCAGCTGTGCTCATTTGAAAATATTTCGTTAAGCTCTTTTCCAAGATTGTACATTTTGATGTATTATCAAAATTGAATAGCATCCCCTTAAAATATTCATCTGAATCTCTTCATTGAATTTCGGATGACCTTAAAAAATTGTTTTATTTCTGTATTTTTATTTTGTCGATAAGAGTNAGATTAGGGAATTGTTTTTGGGGGCACAGAAATACGTCCACTGACGCAATTATTTACTCGTTACGGTGCATGATTCCATTTATCCCAAGGATGTTTTCGGTCGGCCTCGTAAATTTTGTCCAGAAGCTGTCTCGCGCCGCGCGACGGAAATTTAAGACAGGAATTAATGGGACAGCCCGCTGTAACCCTTTATTACAATCCCTCTATGCAAACACCAGAATGCAAACGCTGTAAATCAATTTATATTTTACACAATACAACCCTTTTTTCAATTTAATTCATGATGAGTTCACTCAGCTGTGCTCATTTGAAAATATTTCTTTTCCAAGAGGTACATTTTGATGTATTATCAAAATTGAATAGCATCCCCTTAAAATATTCATCTCAATATCTCTTCATTGAATTTCGGATGACCTTAAAAAATTGTTTTATTTCTGTATTTTTATTTTGTCGATAAGAGTCTCGTATCGCGTCTGGGAAAGTTTTATCAAGTCTCTTCGGGAGGTAGCGTGACATTTAACCGTGGGGGAGAGACCGCAGCGAGCGATATTCAATTTTTCATCGATGCAAATGTTGCCTCTTAATGAAACTTTCAAAAGTCAACAGCATCGATTCGAATTTCGCCGAGTCCCCCAAGTCGACTCGTCGCCTCGCCTCGCCTCGAAACTCCTGGTTTATTACGCGGCTCTTACAATATTCTACGAGACGTCGACTCGTTCGAAAATTCATGAGAAATTATTCGAACGTTTGCATAATGTCGATCGATTTAGATACTATCAAGCAGATAGCGAATATCGTCCAATTTTAAACTTATCCAATTATTCGTTATTTTCATCAGGAATTGTTTAAGAATTTCTAATTATTCGAGAATTTGTATAAATTTTAAATCGTCATGGATTATACAGGATTATATACGGTGTCCAGAAGCTTTCATAACAGTATACAAATATTTCTTAGAATAAAATTGTATAAACTTTTCATAAAATTAATTCCTGCTTTCCCAAATTCGCGTTTAATTTCCAACGTCTAAAAAATGAATCAATTATTCTATATGACTGGCGTTATCGTTCGCTTGATTCTCACTCGGTGCGCGAGTAGTGTAAACGGACGATAATTCTGTCAAGTTCCTCTCGATGCACCAAGTAGATATAACCAATGTTCAAAATAATCGGGTTGTGCAAGAGGAGAGCAGATGGGTTCTATTTATAATGAAGATCGCGACCGTACTTCCTCCATGCAACGTCGCGTTAAAAAATAGAACAGCGAGAATAAACATTGTAGAAACCAATGCACGTTTCTTCCCACTTTCACCAGTATTTCCCCCGCGTTTCGTCGTAGACTCGTCCTCGGCTCTTTAATCGCGTGGTCTACGATTCATTCGCCGAATCAACTGTTTCCGTTGCAATTCATAAAAAAATACTTGTTTGGTAATAATTGTGTATATTATTCTTCCAGATTTTTGGAAATTCTCATAAGTTCTTGAATTATTTTTGTTTACATCGTGATCATGTTTTTTTTAAATTCGAGGTAGAAGCTTTTACGGTTATCTGTTAGTTGCTAAGAATTCACTTGGAGTTTTGGAGTATTGCACTCGTGGAAGTTGAAACCAATAAAACGGGTCTTATGCTCTGATAACTTCGTTAGGAGAAAGATTCACGANTCTCATAAGTTCTTGAATTATTTTTGTTTACATCGTGATCATGTTTTTTTAAATTCGAGGTAGAAGCTTTTACGGTTATCTGTTAGTTGCTAAGAATTCACTTGGAGTTTTGGAGTATTGCACTCGTGGAAGTTGAAACCAATAAAACGGGTCTTATGCTCTGATAACTTCGTTAGGAGAAAGATTCACGAGTTTAAGTAGTATGAACCCGCGCTTGGTCAGGCGCGGTATAAAAGTTTCTTCAGACTTCCCATGGTTAACAATTGAATTCGATTTCGTCTCACAACTCTCTGCATTTACGAGACAAACAGGAACTCCTAACATTTTTACATTATTCTTGTACATTTAATAAAATTATATCTTCAATTCCAGAAAAGGTATTTGGCTCCATTTAAACGTGAAATTTTTCAGACTTTATTTCCTCGTTCCATCCAGTTTTTCTATTAATTTCTTTTGTCCGTTTTTATCGATCAATCTTTCTCTCCGTTGTTTTGTTAACATTTTTCTACCGTTTCCTTCCTTTACGGACGCCATATTTTTATTTCTATAAAAACGTGCTGCTGCNGTACATTTAATAAAATTATATCTTCAATTCCAGAAAAGGTATTTGGCTCCGTTTAAACGTGAAATTTTTCAGACTTTATTTCCTCGTTCCATCCAGTTTTTCTATTAATTTCTTTTGTCCGTTTTTATCGATCAATCTTTCTCTCCGTTGTTTTGTTAACATTTTTCTACCGTTTCCTTCCTTTACGGACGCCATATTTTTATTTCTATAAAAACGTGCTGCTGCCCTTTTTTGCGAAGGCTTCAATTATTGTAGCTCTGGTGTATTTTTTTTTGTTTCCTTTTTTTAATCGTTCAATCGATAGACGAACGGAATACAGTTGCGCAATTTCAGTTAACGCTTAATCAAAACCTTTTACTCGGACTGTTTATTTATTATTGCGCAACGCAGGGTTTGACGAGATTCGAACGACCGCGTGTGTCTGTACTCGTTTTAAACAGGGAATACCTGAGTTTATAATGTCGCGTATTCCGTATTGTCACGCTAATTAAATTATTAGAATTCTGGTATATCCTCTGGGTTTAATTATCATTACGCGTGCCAATTAAACAAGCGTACATTACGAATACAATTTTCCAATAATAAAAAACGATTGCACACATTTTTAATGAATGTTCGAGGAACTGACTTCTAGTTATTATTTGTCAATGAAAATTAGTGAAAATAATGCAATATTTATTAATTCTCGGTCAGTAGAGATTTCATGCATTTATATAATACAAGTGATTCCATATTCCAGGAATACAAAATATTGCATAAAAATTAAATACATTTAATCATCGAAATTATGAAATTTCTATTTAGAATTCAATATGTAATAACTTTTTCAGACTCGGAAAATGTCTAAAATTTTCTACAGCGGATTTAATTAATGTAATATTTAGTAGCTGTTAAAATGTCAGTGATTTGTCGTTGTTTTTATGTAAGGGTGCATGCGAAGTTAATTAACAGCAGTAAACGAGGGACGCGAGGGTTTGATCGAGGCGGAAAATTCCGGAATTACCGCGTGTCGAACGGTTTCGTGAATATTTCGTGCGCAATTGACATCGACGTAGCGCGGCAGGGCAGGGAATGTTAGGATCGCTCGACTAGGACAGGGCCACGTTATCTGCCGGATTAATCCTCGTTCCGCAACGTTAGAAACAGATTTTCAGAGGGAAACCCACCGCGGGACCGACGTGTTCCACGTCGATAACATCAGTTATCAGTCAGTATCGACTAGGTTACACGGAAATTGCCGTGTAGGTTCCCTATGAATTATTCAGCACTCGNGGACAGGGCCACGTTATCTGCCGGATTAATCCTCGTTCCGCAACGTTAGAAACAGATTTTCAGAGGGAAACCCACCGCGGAACCGACGTGTTCTACGTCGATAACATCAGTTATCAGTCAGTATCGACTAGGTTACACGGAAATTGCCGTGTAGGTTCCCTATGAATTATTCAGCACTCAGAAAACACTGAAACAAATGCGTCGTTCCGCCGTGATAAATAATAATACTTGTGGCGATATTTGTCTAATCGTAAATTAAACTTTACGGTTATACATCTCGACTTAAATGGGACAGCCTGTAGAAAAAAAAAGAGATTGTGATAATTCGCGTTCAATCGAGGTTTTCATGATATTGGAGTTATGAGAGGTAAAAGAAATTCTTTGTCGTTCAGGTTTTTCATAAGAGTGGTATAGCAGTTCCTTTCTTTCAATATCTGCGCTCCAGATACAATTCTTTCCGAGCTCTAATTTGTTTTCTCCGCGTCCCGATACGAATAACGTTTTTACAAGTGCCACTTAAACTTGTGGATAACGATATAATTTTAATTATCGACCATCGTCCCCGGATTACACCATCATCCCTCTCTTGTTCTCATTTTAAATAGAATCGCCACGGATCAGTGCGAAACTTTAACGAGAATCCCAGTTTTCAAATGAAACAAGCATTAAACAGATCAATTCCGTCCCACGTCTCGTACATAAAATGTTATTCCCAGGAAATACCATCATTTAATTATTACTGTTTCGTTTTTTTTGTATACGATGGGATTTATATTTTATATTTCAATATGCAAACGAATAAAACCCGTATTTTCCTACGCCCTTTGTTCCTGCAGAGCGTATAGATACAGGGCCAGTTACAATTTCCATTATTTCCTGCGATTTTTCTCCGCGCCTCAGCCGGAAGTTTATTTTATTTACCCGGGGGAACGTCGAAACAGAATTTCGCTGAATTTCCTTCGAAACGTTTCCGCGGCGCGCGACATTTCGATTCAATGACCGTGCGGAAATATTTCTCGCGGAAGAAGCGACTCTTTTTCGGGAAAAAAATATATAAAAAAAAAACAAATAAAAAAAGCCGCCCTGGTTCACGGTGCCCGGCCAACAATAACAGTCTCCGAGTGGCTCGCGTTTACAAGCCTCCTCTCCGAGCTCAAAGCATCTTTCACACCGTTCCCCGGCTCTTTGATACAAATAAAATATACGATTCTCAAAGGAGTCCTGTGACGCAAAATTGTTTCGCGTAAATAAACGTGTCTCTCGCGAAATATTCAAATCTGGGCGTGTCCGTAATCAGATGTATCGTAATTGCATTTCGTACACGCTGCACAATTTATTTAAAGAAATTATTAATGAATTTCTGATTGGGTTTTAATGAAATGATCGAATTCTTTGTTGCTGGGATATTATAATTTTTATTATGAATTTAGGAATTGAGATTTACTTGTACTTTATCAGCATTAAATTATAGAATGTATTATTTGTTAGCGTCAGATCGTTTTTAAGAACGATTGCGCGTGGCGATGAGGTCAATGCGTGAGAAATCTGTGGCGTAGTCTTATTAGAAACATTGTGTCTGTCAACGGAACGGATACATTTTGTTAGTCGAGATAAGATCCGAGCTCGAGCGGGCTCGAACTCGCATAGCGTTCATTATGTTTATATTGCACATTGTAGGGATTTGTCTGGCGGCCGATAATGAAGTCGCGGTGCCGTTTGACATATTATATCCCGTTAAAGTATTCTGGGAGTCTGGCCACGGATTGGGGAAGGAAATGATACCGTCGGTCATTTATTAGTATTACAAGTTTTGTCAAAATCTGATACTTAATTCTATCGACAGAACTTCATTAAAATCGATTAGAATTATTTCTGTTATTATTTAGAAATGATCAGAATCAAACGATATCATGATTATTGTCATTTGCAATTATCATGGTGCTATTTTATTCTAATATAACTCTTGACATTCGAATCACATAAAAATTAAATAATACTCTCATAATTCTTATTAATTGTCGACACTTTCGCCAATTTTTATCACAATTTTTGGTAATCAAATGCTGTACAAAATAACCATTGCATTACCTCTAACTCCATTTGTCAGAGTTCTCTTTATCATAATTTCTTATCAGAGTCGCTTAATCGTTAGTATAATTGCTTTATATCACGTTATCACGATTATTGACCCTTAAAAATGATCTGACTTGAGAACTCGCATTGCGGCGTACAACGCCAAGCGGAACGCAGCGAGAGAACTCGAACGAGAGCAACAGAGAGAGAAATATGTATATAGAGAGTGAGAGTGAGAGAGAGAGAGAGAGAGAGAGAGAGAGGAAGAGAGAGCGAGCATGCCCGCGGCTGAGCCTGGGTTCGTAGTAGGGAAGCCAACCGACGTTCACTCAGTGCGACAGCACGCGTGACCTCGAGCGGATCGGTCTTTTCGAACGAGCTTAGATCGGTAAATCGCGCGTTCATCAGAGACTCGCTGTTAATAGTAAGTGCGCCCACCAGTGCTATACACGTGAAACCCGGATTCGTGCTCCCGCGACGTTCCCCGAGTTAACAGGAGCTTTACCGTTGATAACCGAAGGTGAGATCGAGACCTCGCCGAACGAGTCCTTTGATAGCCCTTTCGAAAGGCCCACTGGCGTGGAAAATTGTTCGTCTTCCAGTAATTATAGCGAACAGTGGCCCGGATTTTTCTACATTTTTTTTTAACCATTTTTTTGTTGTGCCGTAATTTTAATAGAATTTTTTATGATATTTTTGGGCCATTAATGTGGAAAATTGACGGAGAATTAATCATTAGAACGTACAGAATTAGCATAGACTTTCCTGATTTTTTAAAACATTAATTATTATTTTATTTGATATGATCTTTTATGAAATGTATTTTATTATTGTATGATATAATTAGGCCACATTCGATTTCGATTGCTTCGGATTGGATTGACGATTGGAACTTGACATGGCTTTTAAACTTGTATAATTTATTGAATATGAGATATCGAATATGATTAGTTCGAAAACTTCCAGGGAAATGGAAGCTTCAAATTTGATGTGACTTCAAACATAACCCGGATTAAAACGTAATATTTAATACAATTAAAATATTATATTGTTTAAAACAGTTTAAAAATTCGAGTATTTAGGTCAGTTTTAACTTGTGAAGTAATGACAGTGTTTGGCTGCGGTTGCGGCTTTTGCATAGATGTTGTGGCTTCTCTATAGAAATTGTTATGGCAGTTGAAGTATGGTTTTCGGGTCAGCTGAAGGGAGAGTTAAGTTCCCAGCGTTCCTCAGAGGATCAAATCTAGATTGAATCGGCTGTTAATATCGCGACAGATAAGAATAAGATGTTCCTCCGATCTGCTACAGAAATAGAAGTTAATTAAACTTGAAATCTAAAATTAAACCTCCAGCGGTAATTGAAAACGAGATTCAAGAAAAACATTAAAAAATTCGAACCACAAGACTAGATCTTAATGGAAACTTGAAAAGAAGTAAACACGAAGATAAGAGGAGATAAAAGAAACGTGAAGTAGGAAAGAGGAAACGCGAGAAATGGGAAGATTGAAAATAGAAATGGAAATGGAAATAGACATGGCAAGTGGAAATAAGGAACAGAAAAATAAGACGTCAAACAGAAAATCTGCTGTCTTCAAAGTCTCCTGTTAAAAATACAATGTTTAGACAAACTTCGAAATGAAAAACCTCTCAAAGAAATAATACTATTAATTAGGTTTCATTCAACGAATATAAATTCAAATAACCAAAATAGAAGAACAAATTCGATGACAATAAATTTAATATCAAATAAAAGATCTCAAATCACTTCTAGTTCGCCTAACACTAACTTCGAACAAAACAAATTTCAAGAGTCAACGATTGCACAACGAATAAAAATGACTCTCGAATAAGTCAGTTCTAATCCATCTAAATAGCTGAGATAAATTGAAGAAACTGTTATCAGTATTTAAATCAGAATTGGCTTTAGATGTTCCACTGCCTTTTATGTCGATTCATAAGTAGGAACGTAAACGGGTTCGCGGTCTGATTCANATATTGTTTAAAACAGTTTAAAAATTCGAGTATTTAGGTCAGTTTTAACTTGTGAAGTAATGACAGTGTTTGGCTGCGGTTGCGGCTTTTGCATAGATGTTGTGGCTTCTCTATAGAAATTGTTATGGCAGTTGAAGTATGGTTTTCGGGTCAGCTGAAGGGAGAGTTAAGTTCCCAGCGTTCCTCAGAGGATCAAATCTAGATTGAATCGGCTGTTAATATCGCGACAGATAAGAATAAGATGTTCCTCCGATCTGCTACAGAAATAGAAGTTAATTAAACTTGAAATCTAAAATTAAACCTCCAGCGGTAATTGAAAACGAGATTCAAGAAAAACATTAAAAAATTCGAACCACAAGACTAGATCTTAATGGAAACTTGAAAAGAAGTAAACACGAAGATAAGAGGAGATAAAAGAAACGTGAAGTAGGAAAGAGGAAACGCGAGAAATGGGAAGATTGAAAATAGAAATGGAAATGGAAATAGACATGGCAAGTGGAAATAAGGAACAGAAAAATAAGACGTCAAACAGAAAATCTGCTGTCTTCAAAGTCTCCTGTTAAAAATACAATGTTTAGACAAACTTCGAAATGAAAAACCTCTCAAAGAAATAATACTATTAATTAGGTTTCATTCAACGAATATAAATTCAAATAACCAAAATAGAAGAACAAATTCGATGACAATAAATTTAATATCAAATAAAAGATCTCAAATCACTTCTAGTTCGCCTAACACTAACTTCGAACAAAACAAATTTCAAGAGTCAACGATTGCACAACGAATAAAAATGACTCTCGAATAAGTCAGTTCTAATCCATCTAAATAGCTGAGATAAATTGAAGAAACTGTTATCAGTATTTAAATCAGAATTGGCTTTAGATGTTCCACTGCCTTTTATGTCGATTCATAAGTAGGAACGTAAACGGGTTCGCGGTCTGATTCACGGTGGCGGTCCGAAGGTTACAGACGATCGAACAGCGCATTTTATGCCGTTTGGAACAGCAGGAAGCATTAATCTTACGAATGATAACCGGGATAGTCGGGCACATTTTTCTTCCCTGATGAATACACCCGCTCGTGTTCCCTGCTAAAGCAGCCAGAAAATATGAAACCACTTATTATAATGTTCTAACAGTGGAGTTCATAATACATCCGTCTACCGTGTGTGTGATAATAAATCATCAGGGCAGTTGGATTTTACTCAGAACAGTGACAGTTAAATGTACTAAACAAAAAAAAGTATGATTTATAAAATAAGTCACATCGAATTAGGAAGTTCAATCATAGAATCGATCTTCGAATTTTATAGTATAATTAAAAAGCAATTGAAACCAATTCGTCAAGTCCAGTCTTGATCGATCTGATTCTTGAAATTCTAGGTAAATGATTTTCACGAAAGGAGGACAGATCATTGTCAAAGGACTCGTCGGTATTGTGAGGGAATTATGTCGTAATAAGGGAAGACTTGCCATAACTTTTGGAGTACCTTCAGTCACCGTATCGGCCATCAAATCTTGGCGAAAGGTTAACCGGTCGACGGTCGATCGTCGTCAACGGTGGAATTATGACGAGTCATCAGTTTCGTTAGCCATTTTCACCTACCCTTATCGATCACTGGACAAATGACAAAACGGAACACATTTCTGCGACGTCGACGTACATCCTATCCTGCCAATCGAAACTTGGTAATTGCACTGAAAATTGCAGCGACCCATAAATTAGTTTACACAGTTCCACGTTTCCATAATAATAACAACACGAAATAATAATAACGTGAAAATGACTCCAGACTGACTGACGAATATTGACAAGTTTGACATTTCTTATTTATTTTATGTACTAAAATTTCTCGGAAAATAATTCCAATAAATAGAATCGAATGACGATTTTCTAATCAATTCAGATTCCAATCTAATTTTAAAAGGATATCAAAAATCAGTGTATTAAATATTTTCAATTGTCTGAAACAATTCTGGTGAATTTCAAGTAATTAATTGAGACGTTAATTGAACGTTGGATGAAAAGAGGAAGTGGGAAGGGAAGCAATTCGTGGAATAAATTCTAGTGGATTGTAGACGGATAAATTAATCGAGTAAATCGATCCGACGGATCCATTTGGGATTGCAGAAGCACGGCTCGAAGTGCTCCGCTCAAATACCGTAGCATCGTTTTCTTAACGCTCGGATTATCGGTATCTCCATTTCCTGAATATTCTAACCCAGATCTGTAAGAAAGAGTTACCCGGTGCAACATCAGCCTTCCGGCCAGGGAATCGAGATCTCCCTTACGTCGCGGGGCTCCACTGAAACCGTTTTCAATTAGAACCACTGCCATTTGATAACTGTTATCTCTTCCATTCTGAGATAACTCCCATCAAACGCAGTTAATAATAAATAAAACTTTTATTGCTTACGTTTTTTATGACAGGCTTTCAGGTTTTTGAGAGTAGACCAAATTTTAGAAGAGAAACATTTATTCTGTGTGAAAATATTTTGGTTTGTTGAAATAAAAGAATCCGATAAAAATACAATTTTTTTGTAATTTATAATTAAAATATGTAAGAATATAATTAAAATTATATTCTTGACCTTTTATATATTATACGATTTATAAGATTTTATTCGAGCCCTTGTGTCATTCTTGCGAAAGGGTTGAGGCGAAACGATCACAGCTTCTTGCAAAAGTTCTCTGTTCGCCTCTTGTCTTCACAATTCTGATCTCGCCTCCTGGAACTGTCCAAACGAGATAAGAAAACGTGATAAACAGGACAGGAACACGTTTTGACGCTCGTTTTTGGTCGTCCAGTCGCGTTTTGTCTTTCGGATTCGTGGCCAGTTGCCAAGAAAACAAGAAAGTGAAAGTTTTGACGGATAGTAGCCGACCATGTCGAGCCAGTTTGTTATTATGATCTTGCTGGAAATAATGGAGAGCTCAGGGTCTTACTCGAAATAATTGGATGTTTCAATCATTTGTTACACGATCCTCTACGTAAAACTCGCAATTTCGATAGGAGAAGACAAATCGTGGTTATCAAAAACTGTCAGTCTGAACAGATGGATTTTAAAGTCACAAAAGGAATCTTCATAAAATGAGAAAATATATCGTCTTACTAAAGGTCACGTATAGATCAGTGAAATCTTAAAAAATACAAGACAAGTTTCAACAAATATTTGTTTCTCCGAACCAAGCAGTATTTCCCTCTGAAATTTTTGCTATCGTAAACACTGTATACCAGTAGATGAATTATTTTCGGATTTTCAAATTGTAGAAATAATTAAATAAATCCAGTTTTAATTATTTTCCTAACGAAACGAGCGCGTCGTCGATGGACCGAGGTTTACGTAAAACGAAAGTGTGGCATCGTTACATAATTCACGTGGCAAAAAATGCTTTTGGCCTATATTCCTGTTTACACAGATGCAGTGTACTGTCTTGATCGAACCCACGTTGTTCTACTAAAAATACCATGCCCGGCGTCTTGTCCCCATTGTCCAAAAATATTTAAATCTAGTCCCCCCATCCAAAATTAATCAAAAATATCAAACAATTCCAGTATTCGATCAGAAGCATAAACGAGAGCATAATTCCCTTTTAATCTCGTACATTTCCAGTCGACGCCAGAAAAAAAGAGCTCCGAAAAAGCCACAAAGGGCTGCTTTGAATTCCAGAGAGGAAACGGGGCATGCATTACGCATAAAAACAAAAATTGTATCCTTTTTCCGTGTTTTCGGACCTGGGGATGTTTTCAGATCACGTTTTTTCGTGGAGCGTCACGCGGCCGATTAATTAACGCGGCCCGATCGAAAACGGTGCTTTCCCTCAAAAGCTGATGGGAGTTTAATCTAATAAATGGAACGGGGCTAAAACTAGACGCGCCGCTGTCGAACCGGTCGCTCTCTCGGTCGCTGCCACGCGATTTTCTTCAACTAGTGTTTCATTAATTAAAACCGGCCCCGCGGAAATTCATTTTTATAGAAAAACCCCACGGCTGGGGATGAAATATTCATGAGGAAATGTAAAAGGATACCCGCGGAAATTGCAATCGGCTTTCATACCTGGGCTAGTTTTATTTAAAAAAACGTTGATGTAATTATTAAACGCAATTCAATTAAAATTGCGGGCTAAATTTATGCTATAATGGACAGTTTTTATATTCATTTATACATTTATTCGTTTAAATAAAACAGACATAGGTATATAAATAATTTTATAACTTTTTCAATTTATTTGGGAAAGAAGTGGATATTTGTAAGGTTCACTGGCACCAGAATTTGGCCGGCTACCAATTTCTACGAGCAAACAAGAGCATCGAGACGCCGAAAAATTTCGCCCCTTCATTTCGACTTCCCTCCACGGTTTTTCGAATTTTTAAGCAGCTGTCGCGTTTCGCATTCGCTCCGTCAACGTTGACGATTCAACAGTCTTTGGTTTAGTTTAGCGTCCGGGGGATGCCAGCGCTGGGGGACAGAAATAGAAGGATTCCCGGCTGGGAATGCCAGGAATCCTCGATTATTCTTGTCCTAATTCAAACACTTAAGACTCAATTTTCATTCAAATCCCAATTTTTATATTTCTATAAATCTCAAATAAAATTCAATACGATATGAATAACAAATAATTCGACCCCCGAGAACTTTCCTTAAAATTCAAAGAAAAGATACGTTAAAAGATCGAGAAGATCTTCAAAAATAAGAAATTAAAAATTGCTTCAACTCTGAGGACTCGAAAAACGTAAAAAAATTCCGAGTGCACGTCGAATCCAGGTATAAGCAATTCTGGAAGCAAAGAAGGCAGCTAATGTTCCTTAAATTATTAAATCGCGTTCTCAGCCTCGTATCTCCGTTGGAATAAAAAAAAAGAAAAAAAGGAGAAAAAAAAATGGTGAGCCTCGGATCGCGTGAGGTCAGGTTTTGCTCGATCCGTCATAGATCTGATTCGGTCGAAATGTACGCGATGATTCGTGTTCGCGGGGTTGTATCGATCTGGCGGCGTACGTATTCTGTGGTTTAGATGTGGCGTGTGCGATAGATAAAAGAGTCCGGAAGTGGGGCATCTTACCACCCGGTTGATTGATTGCGCACGGTTTTCGCGATCTTGTCGGACTACAGCCGATTTCCTAATGGAACCGTGTTACCCGACAAATTTCGTACACGGCCCGCGTCGTTCCAAGTGGTATTTTTTCGAGATTTATCGTGATGGAGTATGAGTTCATGTACAGAATACGGATTGTCTTATAGGGAATCGATGTGGTATACGTTCGGTCTAGAGATTGCATTGTTTTATAAATAATGGAATGGAATTGACAACACAGATGAAAACAAAATTCTAAAAATAAGGCTAAGAATCGTTTTCTACTATTTTCCGGCACCCTCGTAGCTCAATTAGCCAAAAATGTCACGGTTCCAAGGTTCCCGAAGCGATCACTCTTCGCCGCTGACTTGAACAGCCGCGTGGCTGGCATTTGGCATAAGATCGAGCCGCGGCCATTTGTATACAAGCTATCTATAGCGCGAACGGATCGGCAGACCGTGGACGAAGAGGAAATCGGTTTCCCGGCTAGCCGCAACCGGCCGCTATCAAGTTTCGCCACGAGGAAAGCCAATTATCTTTGCGCCTAACTGACTAATGGTGCCATTAGCCGCGTTACATGCGGACGTTCACCGTTTTCATGGAATTCAAACATAATTCGCCTCGCTCTAGTTACCATTTTTTCCAACCTGCATCATTTTTCTTATCGACTAATAACGAAATAAAATAATAATAAATTTTNAGCGCGAACGGATCGGCAGACCGTGGACGAAGAGGAAATCGGTTTCCCGGCTAGCCGCAACCGGCCGCTATCAAGTTTCGCCACGAGGAAAGCCAATTATCTTTGCGCCTAACTGACTAATGGTGCCATTAGCCGCGTTACATGCGGACGTTCACCGTTTTCATGGAATTCAAACATAATTCGCCTCGCTCTAGTTACCATTTTTTCCAACCTGCATCATTTTTCTTATCGACTAATAACGAAATAAAATAATAATAAATTTTGCAACGTTTCAACGAATATAAACATTTTCCTGCTAGATAAAAATATGCTCTGACAAAGATTTTCGATCAAATTCTTCGAATTAAAATTGCTGCAAACTGAAAAATTGAAAGGTCGACCACCCTCCACGAGTTTGCAAACGAAATTCGATAACCACGGAATGGATTTTTGTCCGAGGGAAAACGGTCCTTAAAACGATGGCAATTCCTGGTTAGTTTCTATCTAGTTTAGAGCGCGACCGATGGTTTGGTAAAGTTAGTGGATTGACTTGTCCAATTAGAGAGTGAATACGAACCGGATTCTAAGCGTTCCTCGTGAGCGGAATTATCGGGTTTGATCAGACCTTCGACTCCGGAGTTCGGACGATTTTTACCCGGAAATGGTGGAGAACGTGTGGGTTTTATTGAGGAATAATTTTCATCCTGTTAGCAGAGCTTAGGGAAACTTGGAATTGGGTTAGAGCGGATTTAAAAGAGGATTCGACGCTGGATGGGACATTAATTGGACAATAGGACGAGGAATTGGATTTCGGGAATCTGAAACGAGTTTTGGTCCCCATCCTTCCTATTTCCCGACAATACAAATTCATCGAGATAAAAGAATTAACATTTCTTCTTTAATTCTTAAACCTCAGATTTCTTTTTTTACTAAATGACACAATTTTATAATAAAAAATTCTGTATGAAAAATTTGGAATGCGTGAGGGACGCCGAAAATCCTTCCGGCCGTTGAATTGAAACGCGAAGGACGTTAAAGAGTTACGGTTGTCGCCCGTCGGGAATAATTGAAACACGTGAGGGTGGAGGACGGCAGCTATTGCACGCGAGGTTGGATTAAAATGCGGAGGGCGGCGAACGCCAGGTTTAAAAAAGGAATTCAGAATGGAACGCGCCTTTTCAATGTATCAAACGTGGGAACTGGAATTAAGTGGGAGTTTACGCTGATGAACTTCTTTGTCGATATTAAACGCCCGCGTGAAATCGCACAACTTGCACAAGAATAATTTCCAAAATACCAGACAAATTTTCCACAATTATTGCAGAATTTTTTAAGTGACCATAAAATCAAACAGCTTTCCTTTCGATCAGAATAATTTGTTTTCAGTTTTAATTCAATGATTAAGAGAATGTCAGGAAAAAAAATTAGGACGAGAAATTCTTGACGACGTGAATGTCCTTAACTGACATGAATACCTGATAGAAGAATGTGTACCACTTGCGTTTTATCGTGCAATAGTCGACGTTGAAACGTGCAATTTGGCTTGTTCCGAGGAAATTGATATTGTCACCAGCGTTTGAATTACTCGAACATGAAGATGTTCGTAGGTGGAACAAACGGTCGCACATTTGCCAAACGAGACAGCGAATTTATAACCCATAATGCCTGAAGATGCACTACAGTTGTTATTATCTCAGCGACGGCGTCGTTCGAATTAATTAAACGCCGTTACGGTTGTTATCTCGGGCTTCTTATCTCCCGCGCCTCCAATCCAACCTCTCTAATCCCCCCGTATCAGAAAAACATTTTTCCACTCCTCCAATAACAATAAATCTGACTCCTTTTTATAGCAGTTAGAAGCAGTGATTACAGTAGATTTTTTTTATAATAACTTTATCATACAATTTTACTATTATTAAATTTTATTAATTTATTATATTCATTTTTGATATAATGTATCATTTGCACCAACAATTTCGTAGCACCTCCTAAATTTCCATGAATCGATGTTTCTAATTTTACGAAATACGACTTTTTTTGAAAATAATTGTCAATTCCTCTTTGAAATATCATTTCGACTGGCGTTTTAGCGTCGTAGCAGGTCAAACAGAGTTTGAGAAACGAGACCTGGTTCATGAACGGGGCGAAAGGTTGTGAGAACGTGAAGAGAACAATGGACGGTCATTTGAATTATGCAGTGCAGGGCTACAGTCGCTTTACACTGGGAGAAAAAGTTCGAATAGACTTTGTCGGGAACCAGAGCAATTATACCCGCGACGTTTAATGCATAATCGCATATAAACAATTTGTGCCTCGCCTTTCCCGACCATTAAACCTGTAAACAGTGGATTAAAAACCCTTTGACGATCCCGATGAGACACAAAATACTACGCAACTCTAAATATATAATTTTCTTAAATATCAATTACTTTACACAGAATTTTACATAATTTTCTAATTTACAAAGTACTTTATCTAAATTGTTACTTAGGATTAAATAATTAATAAAATTAATAAAAAAAATACTGAAAGCTTCTTTTGGTGAAGGGGAAAATTTCTAGTAGGTTGATTTTGATCTCGGGAATTAGTGTAAATCACGCGAGCGTAGTAGGACGAACGATTCTTTCGAGGGGGAAGGACTAAATGATGACCGAGCGGAAAATCGCTGAGCAGTCTTTCACGTCGGGAAACGAGGCGAGCGTCGCGCCGGCGATGAAAACACGGACAATTGAAGCTCCCAGAATCGACGATGACCGATATCGATCCGATCCCTCATCTGCAACGCCTCCCACGCTTACCCGATAAACAATAAAATTTATTTATTCTGCGACGACTGACATTTCCCACCAATATTTTATATCCGCGAGGATCACGTCCTGATTTTTACTTCAGTCAAGATTACAAGTTTCATACAAAATTATAAATTATTATTACATTTACAATCGTTTATTATTAAGGATTTATTTTTGATCGTTATCGCCGACGCTTCGTCCCTGATTCAATTTTTATTTCAGGAAATTAAACTAAATATTCAGTCTGACAATTTTTATAATACGAAGATCTGATTGCTAATTGTTTAAAATTGAATTTCCTTGAAATTCTCGTCGATTCGTTATAGGTATAATTTTATTTTCATGAAATTTAACTGATCAGCCTAACAATTTTTATATACACAATTTATAAATACAAAAATCTGATGAACTTATACCAAATGTTCGGCTGAACATTTTTTATAATAATTTTAATTATTCAAAGACGCGTCGAGAGAAGTATTATTAAAATAGTTGACACAATTTAAATCGCAATGAAGCGTCTTCCTTTTAAGCTCGAAAACACTCAGCGCTTCGTCACGTTCGTACGCTTCGTTAAAAACAAGAATAGTTAAAATGGAAGTTGAACAGGGATTCGTTTGAACGCCTAATAAGCGTTGATTTCGTTAAGAGGCGCCTTCGCTAAAAGATAAAACCTCTCCCCCTCGATTTCAAGAAATTGAACGACACGATTCAATTTATACTTCAATCTTAATTAACGATTTAATTGCACTAGTAATAAAATTCCCTTAAATGTCAGACTTTTTATTTTCAACCAAATTTTCTGTGACTGACGATTTCTCGTTAAAAAATCGAATCGAAATTTTAACTTCACTTCGAAATGCTCTCAGAGTCGTCGATTTGTCGTTTTATAAAAAAAGTTGCTGCAGCAAACGTTTGCAAAGCCATTAAATTTTTCACGTATCAAAAGGCAGCCACTTAGTTGTGTTTAAAAAATATTCCGATCGTTCACAAATATTTACGCGATCGAAATTTCACGGACGTCCCCCGACGTATTTTACGCGTTACGTGAATTATCAATTCAAAACAGTTGGTATAAATTAACCAGATATCTGGAAATGGATTTAATCCGAAGCATATTTAATTCTATAATTAATTAACGGTAACAAATGATCGAAATAAACAAAGGGGATGCGAGGGGAATATTGTAAAGTCAACTCGGTTCAAAATAATTGATTAATTTAATTAGGATTTATTGTAGACGAATGAGCAGGCAGACACAAGTGAACGGATTAACTGAATTGCATCCGTGTTCCCACGAGTGACACTGGGATTCTTATTGTCGACTGCGTTAGGCTACTTTGGGGGAAGTGGAAGAAAAGTCGTGGCATGGAAATCGCTCATAAATAAATTAAACGGTCAGTTTGCCGCGAGTCCCGTAGGACCCGGCCCTCAGGAATGTTTTCCGGGAGAAATAAATTTTCCCTGGCCGCCCGCTGGGAATTCTCGAACGCCGTTGCCCACCTTCAGACTCATCTTTCGTGATTCGGAATTGTCAGCCTTCTTTACTTTTACGTATTTCATCGTTTTAATACGATCTCGTCATTTCTGTTTATTCATATGTTTCTCTCTAGAGTTTTAATGATGGATTTCAATTATTTATCCAGTTTTTATTATAATCTATTCATTATTCGTGCTAGAGAAAAATTGTTTATACAAAAGTTGTGGGTACTGACGTCCTCTATAATAATGGTTCTATGCATTTTTCTCCTAACTTTAATATTTAATGAGTTAAGTACGATTAATTGGTTCGATTTCGTACGTAATGACCAAATCCGGCTGAAACTTCAAACTTTTATTTCTCGGAATTTTCAAGGATGCTTCAGATAAAATTTGTATTATACACTACTAACATATTTCCTGTGAAAACGGTCATATAGAATTTTGTCCTACCTCGAATACTACTTCCAGACT
>SMSR01009160.1:78934-117723 GCA_019453355.1 Ceratina japonica | reverse complement strand
GGATCTCCGCCGCTCCATTCACGTTCCCACAATTTCACGTCTCGAGATAAAAAAGAACCCAACAAAAAATTTAGCTTTCCAAAGACAAAATTCAAGAAATAATTGCATTTCCTTATAAATATTTAAATACTTGATGCCTGCTAATTATATGCATATTTCGTTTCGTCATCAAGGATCTCCGCCGCTCCATCCACGTTCCCACAATTTCACGTCTCGAGGTACCAAAGAACTCGGCAAAAAATTTAGCTTTTCCAAAGACAAAATCCAAGAAATAATTGCATTTCTTTATAAATATTTAAATACTTAATGCCTGCTAATTATATCCATACTTCGTTTCATCATCGAGGAACTCCGCTGCTCATGCCGCTCCATCCACGTTCCCACAATTTCACATCTCGAGATACCAAAGAACCCGGCAAAAAATTTAGCTTTTCCAAAGACAAAATTCAAGAAATAATTGCATTTCTTTATAAATATTTAAATACTTGATGCCTGCTAATTATATGCATATTTCGTTTCATCATCGAGCAACATTTACCATTTTTACCATAATTGCCAACTCGTGAGACACAAAGTTGCAGCTCACGGGTGTCCCCGGCCGTGGAAACGCTTCACGACCGGCTGCCACCGTAAACTGGGAACGGTGTACACCGGGCAGAAGCGAAAGCGAGGTAAATTGCAGAGGCGCGAAGAATCGTCGCAAACAACGGCGAGCGAGTCGAGGGAACGGCGCGGCCCGGCTTCGAACCCCGTTCGATGACGCTTCGGACGCTGCGGAGGCGGCCGCGACTGATTTATTGACGGAAGACGCGAACGGAGGTTTATTTGCGCGGGGACGACAGTATTAACATGTTGCTACTGCTCTTGATACGAGCGCGACGTTCTCAAGAGCAAGGAAAATAACTTGTTGCCGTTTCGAGCCGAGATTGTTCCCTTCAATGATTTCCAGTTGGTTTATTTGATCGTTTCAGGATTTAATTCACGTCGACGCAATTGTAGTTGGGATAATTAGAAGATAAAAAGATGTCCAAAATGCATGAGCAGAACGTCAATAGAAACTATTAGCCCAAAAATTCGGGTCGAGTTTTGGTAGCATTAGGCTGTTTGTCAGAATTATTAAAAATCAATTAAATGTGTTTTGTGAAAAGTGAGATTTCGGATATGTTGAGGTATTTATTTATTACCAGCGTGATAAATGAATGTTTCTTAAGCTGAGTATAAAGAATTTATTAATATAAAAGATAGACGTATAATATGCTCTGCCGTTCAGTTACTGAAACAATGTTAGGAACGGCTAATTTGTTCATTGTCATTGTCATATTCCAAGTATAAATGTGTATCAAAATTAAAATGCGCTTGAAATTTTCCATAAAAACCGGCAGAAACTTTCTATTATAATAATTTACTTTCTATTAGAATAATTTGATGATAGAATTCAAGAGTTTTCATANAAAGAATTTATTAATATAAAAGATAGACGTATAATATGCTCTGCCGTTCAGTTACTGAAACAATGTTAGGAACGGCTAATTTGTTCATTGTCATTGTCATATTCCAAGTATAAATGTGTATCAAAATTAAAATGCGCTTGAAATTTTCCATAAAAACCGGCAGAAACTTTCTATTATAATAATTTACTTTCTATTAGAATAATTTGATGATAGAATTCAAGAGTTTTCATAAAGATTCGACCAAACTCAATGAGAAAATTCGTACTACGTTTCAATTACACGGCGGGAGACGTTCCGTTCGATTAGATCGCAATTAGGAATAGCGAAAATAGCAGCGTATCGATTTGAACGCGCGAGCCGATCGTAAGCCCATTAAAGTTTTACGATTTAAGTTTCCGCGAACGTCGGGACCGCGCAGCATCCGAGTAGAGGACACACGGTTGTAGGTTACCGCGATACGTCGATGCCAGGTCGAATAAAAAGCTAGCTCGCGTACACGTTGCCGGTGAACGATGAGGCCCGGTCACGTGTCGGACGTTATTCGTGTCGTGGATCTTAAAACCGAGAGGGGGAGAGATAGAACCGGAAACTCGTGACGAGGGCGCATCGAGATTCGCAGCCGTCCAGGCCGACCCTTGTTAACCCCTCGGTGACCATTCGACTTCCTATCGTGTATACTTCTCGCGTATAGAATTGCATATTTCCGCGTCGCGGATTACGCCGTACGCCGGCGAATTGTTTCCGCAATGTCCACTACGGGATTCTTACAGCCTTCCTCGCGGAAAAAACGAATCCGGAGGCAAAAATACGTATCGATTCCGAAAAAACGGTTTTTATAAAAATGCCTGAGTTCTGGGGAAAAAAAAGCTGTCTCTCGTTGGACCGTCGTTGAAATTCTATCGACTGCGACCAACCTGTAAGAATTTAGCCCCCCGCTTTGCGTCTTCTTAAATTCTGTTAATTGTGCTGAATTGTGCTAGGTTTGTGCTACATTGTGCTAGAATATTAAAGACGTAAGACGAAAAATACGTTCAGAATCTAAAAAAAACGATTTTTTGAGCTAACCCCCCCACTTCGCGTTTTTATCACTTTTCTCGATTGTGCTGACTAACTTCTTACAGGCCTGCGACCGCCCGGTATAAAAATATATGAGACGTTTTAATTTTTAATTCGGGACTGGCAACGCAACGCAACTGCAGTTTGGAGGTAATCGAGAATGCGGCGAACGTCTCGGAGCGCGCGCGTCGAGTTTTAGCAAAGATTAGTAAACACGAGATGGTTGCAGGTTGGAATTATTCCGATGTTTCCACGGCGCTTTGTCAGAGTTTGATGCTCGGGGCCGTGTAATATTTAAGGAGCGGGGTAACTAACCCCTTTCCCCCGTCTTTCATGAACAATTCATCGGCCGCTCCTCCCAAAGGTTCCTCTGATTCCGAGTTGGCGCGCGAGCGCCCCGGCAATTGTAAGCGCCGGGTGTCCCTGTGCAAGAATCGCGCGGTGTGTTAGTTAGATTAGCGACTACGAACAACGTCGGACTCTGCGGAACGCTATATTATTCCATTGTTAAGATATAGGTGCCCCACTTTAGAATTTACAGGCTCGTAGTCGCCCTGTTCCCGAATGCACCGACTTATAAATTTAAAAATATGCTCTAGCATCTGCTGGCATACGAAACAGGTATTCTCCGGCTGAATTTGAAGCCGTTTCTCAGGGCTATCATGTTATAACACGAGTGATCGTTCGGAATAAGATATGATAGAGGATAGTTCGAACCGGTATTGAAAGATAGATGAACCGCGACGACGAGGAATAATACATTTCCGAAAAAGACGCTCCCCCGTTTATGTAAAACTGTAATTTATAATTCATCGCGTCTTACATCTCGCATGGAGCAATATTGAATTACATATGTACTAAAACGACGCCGAGAAGCTCGCGCACTCCGTTAACATTCGCAGAAAGCCTAGGCAAGACGTTCGACTGGATTTTCATCCCCCTGAAAGGAGAACGGGCACTCGGCGAACGGAATCGCGAATTTTTCCCCCGAAACTTCGGCTTTAATTTCAACTCCGAAAGACTCGGCCGGGGAAAGTTTCGAGTAGGCGAAAAACGGGCGGAAAGTACCGCGGAGGCCGGAAGGAGGGAGGGAGGGTGGGCTGCCGGCTACGAAAAAGAGGTGAGGGCAAGTTTCGTTTGAACGTCCCTACCCACGGCCGGAAGTTATTTGAGAGCGCCGGAGACTTCTTCATTATTGCGCTTTTAATGAACCTTAAAATATTCCGCGGCCGATCGCGACCGTCCGGCGGGTCGCCGCCCTTGAAAGGGTGCAGACGAACGAACGAGGCTTAATACGAGCCCACGGACCTCGTAAATAGCCAATTACTCGTTTCGTGAAAAGGTTCCCCTTCATTGAAGGTCCCCCGTTGCCCTACGGGAAACTTTCTCCCGACGAAGGACCCTTTGAAGACCCTCGAAACGGTCGATACGTTCGACGCGTTTTTAATCACTGTCACCGAGACCCAACGATCTCATCGCGTATCAAAAATAATTTCGTTCGAAAAATTCGCGACGCCCACGGTTTCTATATTTAGGATTTTCTAATTAAGATATTCGTTTGAAAGTTCGGGGCGGCGTTCCATGTAACGTCGATCTTAATGAACGGCGCTCGTTCCGCGTGGCTGACGGGCGATAAAACCGCACGACGGGGGAAAAGTTTCGGTCGCGTACGCCGCGGCCGGCCGATTTGAATTTTTGATTGCGCGACGATGAAGCGGCCACCGTTCAAAGTTAATTACGTATAACGGGGACGAAAGGAAATAACAATAACACCGGGGGACCTGGGTTCATATACGCTGGCGCGAGACGCTATATTCGACGCTCGTAAAAGTTTACGGGTAACCCGTTAAATTTTCCGCGCGACGAAAAGCGTTTCCCTTATTGCGCTTATCTGCTGGTTTATCGGCTCGTATATTTCCGGATACCCGAGCCGCGTTAAACGTCCGAAAATGGCCAACTTTCCGCATTTAATCCCTGCTCGACCATTGTAAAATATGCATTGCGTTTCAATATGCGTTTCACGTCGTAAAATAACGTATCAAGTATATGTACAGTATGTAATCTAATCTCTTTCCGATGACGTCAATATTTGATTGAATTATTTCGAGCTTAATATGTCGGAAAACTTGAAATAAAAAAAGTATAACGAATTAGTGTATAAATACTCCAAATATTTGAGGGTGAGCTTGAATTTGACAAAAATGTTGGTCCATGAGGGGATCGAACCCGCGACCTTCGCGTTATTAGCACGACGCTCTAACCAACTGAGCTAATGGACCAACGACGTCCACTGAAACGCAGGACGACCAGTCTACAAATTTGGGTTGCAATATTTAATTATATTTTTTTTCTAAGAATTATATGTTAACCCTTCCGGAGTTCTGTGTCATGAAGTTCATTACCGATTCTTTCCTAAAAAGTGTACTTGTCTTTCCTAATCCGTCATCAAACTCTCTTGGCAACAAGCCGGATTTCATCAATGCTAATAAAATGTCAATTAATTGCATTTAACTCGTTAAATACTGAAGTTAAAAGAAAAATGCATAGAACCTTTCTTATAGAAGACGTCATTGCCTACAACTTCCGTATAAAAACTTTTTCGCTAACACCAATAATAAATTAATAAATAAAATTGTTCATTGCAAAAACGTTTTCTTCATCCTAGCGAAAAATGTTTCAGACAAGAGATGTAGCTCTAATTGCACAAAAAAGATTCTATACAATTTCCTTCTAACTCGTTAACGAATGACGCAATTCTCACAAGTCAATTTTTCAAACAGTTCCACTGGAACTAATAAATCCTCAACGTTCTCTCTTCAGGACCATCGGAGAACAATGGCTGGCATCCTTGAAAATGGTCAACGTAAATTTACATTTCATAACCGATTTCCACGGGGAGGTCTCATCCAGAACTTTTCTGGCGGGAAGAAATGACGAGTAGGCGAAAAGGAAAGCGACGAGAGCGCGGCGGGGTAGGTGCAAGCCGTAGATCAGAGTTTTACGGCCGATCTTTGACTCGCGGTGGCTCGCGGGGGCCTCGGACGCTTCGAAAAACATACATTCGGCCGTGAGCGGGTCGCATCGCCGTTGTAAATCTTCCCCGTTTTATGTCCACGATCCCGAAAATACCCACGCCGCGAGATACCTTGGCGACACGCCAGCCGGACACGGTTTCCACGCGGACCGATTTGCAAAATTAGATTCAAAGGGTCTCACAGACGAAACACGATCAAGAGGTTCATAACAAAACGCTTCGTCTACAGATTTCAACAAATATCTTCTACCACGTTTAAAAATATATATATATTATTCAATGGATTTTAATATTGCATTCAGTCTGCGACTTAAATTGCAAAATTCTCAGACACAGAGGGTCCATTTTTGTAATCAGTTACAACTGGCGTTTTACAAACTGCGCGTCGAAACCTCGGCGCGAAGTAAAACAGGGAAACTTGTACTTGTGACGCGGGAGTCGCGGGATTTCATTCGAGGCTTGTCACGCGGCGTTTGCGACGGGACGCGAAATTATAAACTAAAAACGTGTGCGCCGGGGATCGTAATTCACGAGGAGGCGGTATGGCACGGCGGCGGCGGCGGCGGCGCGAAAAACGACAAAAACGCCGGGAAAAAGTACCGAGGTCCTTTTGTGAGGAGCGGGTACGTACGTAGAGGTACCCATATCCGTTCGCATAAATCTGTCGCTTAAGTGGAGTCTCTTATTTCAGTGCAACGGGTCGCGTCCGTACACCGGGCTCTCGTGTCACGGGGCTACGCAAATAAACTTTAAGCTCCCCCGACCGAGAATTATTTCACGTATTCCCTCCTTCCCTTCGTAGATAATTGAACGCGCCTTTTGAAATACGACAAACGAGGCCTAAATCGAGGGTGTGTGGACAAACCGAGGCAAGAATTCGCGCGAACGATCCCGACGTCGAAATGCTAGACCAGTCCCGCTGCTGGCACGATTCGGGTGGAGAGCCGAGAGAGCCTGCGAAACGGCACTCCATTTATTTTATCATTCCCCCGTCCGGCCATTAAAAAGCATACAAGACATAAAAGTTGCCTAATATTTCACGGTAACGAATGCCCCGGAAAAAAGTACGGGCCGGGTAACGAAAAAAGCGCGGACGAATTAAAAATAAGAGGAAACGAATCGGAATGGCCAATAACGAGGAGAGTAACACGAAAGCTTCGAGAGCGCACCTGTAGAATCCGTATCCGGCCGTGTAACGAAAGACCCGGCTGCCGGGGAGGACGTTTGTCCGCTATCAAAGGGGATCACGCTTCGCAGCGAGCGTGTCCATTTGTTTTCGGGCTTCCCTAATGATCGTTAAGGGCCAATAAATATTTCGACGACCAGACGCACTCCTCCGACTCTCCCGATAAAACATTTCCTATTTTAGATGTAATAACCAAAGCCTCCTCCATTTTCCCTCTCTTTCTGTTATCTCTTTTAGCTTTAAGGTATAATAGTTCTTCACGAACTCAAAGTACTGGATATCATTATGAAAAAAATATATTAGATTCTTGAAATAACAACAAATATTATAGAATTTTTTGCAACTCCGATTACCGAACTCATTTTCGAGAAAAAAATACTTAAAGTTGCTTCGTTTTACACGCTGTATTGTGTGTAGCGCACTATTACGTGTAATATTATTTACACATTACTGTACAAAAACACTGTAGATGTTAATGCAAAATTGAGGTCTAAAAGTTGGAGATTTCTACTTTCTAATTATTGAATGAAAGTGAGGGGTAGCCGAATTAATCTAAAAGATATTTCATGTTCAAGGAACAAAAAACTATGATTTGATAACCTGTTCTTCGTCTATCATATTAATGGCTACGTGTGTCATTGCTACACACGAGCAACATAACATTATTTTAACATTGCTACCTTTATACTAATATCAACTAAAACAATATTAACCCTTTGGGTACGGATTCATTTGAGAAAATATTTGCATGTGGAACGGATATAATTTTTGGTTGCTTGGAGTTGTATGTAAAAGCAGTACATTTTACATAAGAATTTAATTGCACAAAAAAGATCCTATACAATTTCCTTCTAACTCCACTCGTTAACGAATGACGCAATTCTCTCAAGTCAATTTTTCATACAGTTCCACTGGAACTAATAAATCCTCGACATTCTCTTCAGGACCATCGGAGAACAATGGCTGGCATCCTTGAAAATGGATAATTCTAATAATAATAAATAATTTCTAAAATAGTGGTGACATATGTAGTATTAAGATGTCTTCAAGTAATTAGAATTGCAAAGCAAAAATAAATTAATATGCTTATAACAAACACAAGTGAATGACGTGTCTCAGACGTCAAATGTACCCAAGGGGTTAAAATTCATAAATAAATGTCATAAACATAGTCTATACTAATCGAACAATGATTTCGAACATTTTATTTTGCACGTTCAATTGACTAGACAGTCCGTGGAGAACTACCTTAACTACACGATGCTCGTTCGTTCTATTGATGATTGAAATAATCCGAGTAAGTGCAAGTCGAAATTTGCATAAACAGCGGGTGTAACGAGTGGAGCGCGTCGTAAAATCGTTGTAACTAAAAGTCGGCTCGCGCTGCGTCTAGGATCGTTTAGGAACTACTTCGTTTTCATGGGCCGACGGTAGCCAGGGTCCGGGAATCGCGAGTTCTATAACCCATACCGACGATCCTCTCTTTACGAGATTACGTGCTCGCGATAATGGCCACGGTTAAAACTCGCGTCGAGCGGGCATTCGCGCGGGGCGCGATCACCGACTGTGCACGCGTTTAATAACCGGTTCGAGCGATATCTTCCCGTACGACTTAGGACTTTGGTTACGCGACAGGCAAATTCGTTGTATATTACAAAATCTCGTTAACGAGGAGAATATCTTGTTTCCCTCGCCGGTATGCTTCCTTCGCGAATTCGAAATCCGTTTAGACGGTGTACCGACGCGGGCACCGGGGAACCGGGTTAATTGAATTTGCAATAAAGACGTTTCGGTTAATAGAAACTGAAAACGGTCGGGCGAGATGAACCGAGGAATGGACTCGGGGATTATTTTTAGTCAAAATAGCAACATAGGGAGAAATTGCATCCCGACTGTTAGGATTTCTTCGATCCTCAGCTTGAAATATATATGCATAAAACTTCTCATAGACATCGTGGAAAACGATAAAACGATAACATTTAGAATAATACTACTCCGTAACTAGATGGTCAAAAATTTCAAAAAAAAATCCATGTGTTTTATTATAGTTTACACTCATTTCATCACATCATTCACATTATCACAGAAACGATCCAGGATTTTGCATACATGTTCGTTGATACCTATATTAATTTTGTACAAAATTTCAAGCAATTTTCAATACTTTCGATTTAGGAAACAACTATCTTAAATATTCCGTTCCTTATACATATGAAGAACATTATACATGTATGTGTTCGATAATTATTATTGAGAAAATGAGGATTCAGTAATCGATCTCTATTAATGTAATGAACNGATTTAGGAAACAACTATCTTAAATATTCCGTTCCTTATACATATGAAGAACATTATACATGTATGTGTTCGATAATTATTATTGAGAAAATGAGGATTCAGTAATCGATCTCTATTAATGTAATGAACAAATCCTGTTCGATTATCGGCTTATCGATTACACTAATTATATAACTGCTGAACTGCAATGTACTCTTGTCCTTGTCGATCGTAATGACGGATGACTCGGAATTATTGGTTACCTGAAATTGATCTTGCCGAACTTCTACCAAAAGTTCAATGGAATAAATAACGTGAGGGAAGATCTAATAAAAGTTCTCCGATACCAAGGAAGACGTACGATATTCTATGTACACACTTCAAAACAGAATCTATTTCCAACCTCGAGAACTAACAATGATAGATAAAGTGAAAACTTCCGGAAAATTCTGGTCGCAAAGACGTAAAAGAGATCCCGACCATCAATCCTTATCAAAGTCAATCCCGATCTCTTTTGATCTTCGTCAAAAACTCAAACGGAACTCCAAAACCGAAGTCTCTAGACTTGTACACGAAGAGAAGAGAGAGAGAGAGAGAGTAGCTCAACTTTTAATTGCAAAATCCCGAGCGCAACTTCTTCTGAACCCTTAGACTGACTGCGCCCTGAGTCAGAAGTTTTAGTATACATCTAGAGAACATAAGTTTCCCCGAACTGTATCTACGATTTCTTACGTTCGCCGTTTCCTAATTCGCCGATCGAGGTCTACGACGATTAATTCGGGAGCGTCGTAGGAGAGTCGTAAACGGGGGTCGTGGAGGCCGCGTCGTCGGACGGGCAGAGGCAGCAGGGTGGGACAACTTTCTAGACGTTTTCTGCGGCCGTGGGCAAGCGTCGAAGTTCGATTAAATCGGGCAGAATCGACGAGTCGAAATCGCGGTGGCGAGACGGATCGGAGCAGCGACGACCGTAATTGGCCCGGGCTCGCTCTCTCGTCGCTCTGCCCGTCGATCCTCTTCCTCCTCTTTGGTCCGCTCGGCTCGCTCTCCGCAGCCCCCGACCAGTCGTTAATCTTTCCGCAGATATACTTGATCATTGCACGCCTCACTACGTCTTCGTTTACGTCCGAGCGGGATCGAGTGCCGACAATTTCCCGTTTCCATTCGCCGCCATTTCTGCGTTCCGCGCGCCCTTAAGGAGCGAAGAATGCCCGACAGGGTCGGCGAACGAAGAGGAGGAGGTCTGGACGGGAGCACGATCGGGACTTCTTCTTCTTCTTCTTCTTCCTCTTCTCCTCCTCGACGGACCTCTCCCCTTCTACCGTCCGGTGAAACCGAGAGAAAAGAGTCGAGAGGCTGAGGATTAGCAATCTATNTTAATTCTGAATTAGAAAGCGAACAATAAGATTATGTATAGTTATGTTTTTATAAGTTTGTTAATATTACTGTTTTAAATTAATTTATATTAAGTTGTTATTCAATTTGCAAAAGTATGTAAAATAAATTTGCTTTTTAGAAAAAATTCATTTATTTTGTTAAACATTTGTTAATTATTTGTCCGCACTGTGCTCCCTTCTATGCTCCGTTGAATATTTTCTACTCTCTGCATTATTGTAAAACCTGATCGTTGCACTCTATTGGATATCGCAGATCGCGTGACGCGACGCAGAGTGGAATTATTTGAGAATATCAAATTCGAACGATGAATTTATCCTCGACAAACCAATTTCAATCGCTGGCTGAATATAATTACTAAACAAGAGACATATATACACCGCGTCCGATATCCCCGCCGTGTTTAAACCGTTCGCTGAAATATCACGGACCTAATTCATCTAAAATACCCATGCGAACGGCTGATCGCTTACGCGTATCAGAGACTTATGAACGCGGCCGCGTATCTGTTTAACGTTTACGCAATGTAATTATTTAACGGGAACGAGGGCAGGCGTCAAGCTGGACGGCATTACTGCGTTCCCACGGCCGGGGGTACGAGCGACGCGGAAATGATACATGCGCGTATAACGGTGACAAATGGAAAACCTTTCAACGGGTTACAGGGTTTCCTCGCAACAGATACGACGATTTGTTTTTCGAGCTTCCGGCCACGCGGCGCGGATTAAAAGGTGTTGATGGAAGCTACAGTTTGTTGAAATCGTGTCCACTGACTTTTTCCGAACCGGAATAATGCCGGGGATTTGTTGGTTTTTCGTGTTTACAAAAATTGCAAACGGACGGATTACGGAAATTGATTTCGACTATGGAACTAATTTGCAAGACGTTGTTTTCTTGAATAAGAAAGTTATCAGATGNTGTAAAACTCCGTCGGAAGTGTAAAAGCGCCGTTTCGTTGTAAACAGACGTTTGACGATCGTTTAAATATTTGATGCCCGAACGCGACTAGGCCGGCGCGATGAAACAACACGTTATATCTCATAAAATATTCTATAATGTTCGCGGGAATTTATGCTCATCCCCGGCCGGTAACATTTGTCCTCGTTAAAGACAATTCCCAAGATATGTTTATCCAGTGCGGCCGGGTATTAATTTTGCAGCTTCCGTACGCCGGCGGAGGCCAAATAAACGCCCCGGTCATAAAGTGATTTAACTTACCATGAAATTTTGTTACCCGTTGCCCGCCGAGGCTCCCGGGATAGGATTATATCCGCGCCAATAAAATATCTCGGTTACCGCATTAAAATTAACCCGACGGACCATCCTGCGCTTTTTATGAACCCGTGTTCCGCCGACCGCGCGAATTTGTACAACTCGAAATATTCTGACCCTCGTAGACCGTCGATCGATCGCAGTAAATTTATTATGCAAATTCGCGGATCAAGCAACGAGCGTGAATTTGTTTTAAGGAGGTTCATCTGGTACATAGCAAATCAAATGCAAGTTATAGAAAGGGGGAGCTTGTATTTTTTTATTAAATTTAATCAGAAATTTGATTAATATGCGGAACACTAATTTTCATGCACCCCTACAGTAAGTTTTCTTGAAAATTCAATAAATTTTCTCAAAGTTCATTAAATTTCCTTGAAAATTCATTAAATTTTTCGTAAATTTGCATTAATATGTGTTTAAATCTTTACAGAAAAATCTGTATTTCCATGACTGTGTAATTTTATGCTCCGAGATTATTCAATAATCCTGATATACTGTTATAGACTATCGAATTTTGTTTTTGGAAATCTATTTGTTAATTCCTTAACCGGATGAACCTCCTTAACGAACGAGACGATGATTCGGGAAACGAAAGGCGAGAGACATTTTGTTAATCCCGGGAATCCCGGGACAGTATCGAATTAGACGAAACGGTGATCGGTACGGACTTCGTAATGCCGTTCGTGGCCCTGGCTCGGTTTTGCATGCACGAGCAAAGATTCAGGGCAACGGGACCACCGGAAATTATTCAGTTCGACCATGCATGGAAATTGCTTCTGGCCGGGAGAGCATCCCGTACGCAAAACGCGTACCACGGGGCCCCGGCTGTTTCTTCCTTTTCACGGGCTGTTCCGCGGTTTCCTGCCCGGCTGCGAAACGGACGGACCTCGCGCTCCTCGTTCGCGCACGTGTAATTAATTAATTGCTACAACTATCGCGCGTAACGAATGCGACGACAATGCCCGCCGCTGTATATACGTACAATGGGACGACGTAATCGAATCTAAGTTGCGAAATCTGCATTCGCGGATAACTCGACCTGCACCGAGTTCATTTTCGTGGGGGCTCCATTACGAAATCTACATTTCAAAGTGGCTCGAAAAAAGTTTACGTACAAAGACCCGTCGTTCGAAATTGTATTAATTATGCTAGAAAGACGGGGACTAAATGCGTTTTAGAGAGGACAGAGTCAATTTCAATGTGGCGACAGTGGCAATAATCAGTAAAATCGTTGGAGCGAGGGATTCTTAATCGAGTTCCCGTTATTCGGGGGCGAACTCGCGGGGGCGGCGGATCGGGCGCCGGTTAATTCCGCAATCCGTCCGTCGCGACGGTTTCATCCGCAAACGAGCCACGTACGTAGCGTCACAATTAAGACGTTGCATCGCACGGCGGAGCAATTTGTTCTGTAATCGGCATTGTCGTGCACCGCTTTCACCACCACAGGAGGGGCCGGCCGGCGAACGGGGGAGGCAGCGGCGGCGGTTCGGGCGCCGCAAGAGGGAATCTGCCAACCTCGTTCGCGGGATTATACAGGCGTAATTAACTTCATTTAATGACCTCGACCGCGCGCCACGCTATTCTATTCGTCGCTCACAAAGCGGACGACTTGTCGGTCGGAAATGCGACCCACAATGACCCCCCGTCTCCACGAGATTAAAGCGGCCCTCGAACCTGAGCCCGATAATAGAGACGGAGAGGGGCCCGGAGAGAGAGAGAGAAAGGGAGATTATCTCCATCGGTTAATGAGAAAATTTTCTGACGGCTAAAATTCACCGAGAACTCACCCCCTCTCTCTCTCTCTCTCTCTCCCTCGGCTGTCTCCTGCCGGCCCGTTCGCGACACGACACTTATCTCGTTAAAAGAAGAATCGCCGGTCCGCTTTGTGTTTCGCTAAGTATAAAAGCTCGCGTCTTGGAATTTGAAATGCGAGGTAACTGTACCGTCCGCGGCCGTATAGAATCCGTCCCCGTGGCCCTTTTGTCGGTGTACACAGTTTCAATGCCCATTATTCCCCATTCAAGCTTTCGAAGCTCGGGGAACGGCGAGCAATCGTGACCGGGTTCCACTTCTTTTATTGTTAACAGATTTCGACGTCTATTCGGATCCCGAGCCCGTTGTCTGCCGAACAGATTTTATTGGCCCGGCCGATAATACGGGATTTACTGCTCACGCATTTCCCGCCCGATATCGTTTCCCGAAAATAAATCAATCGCGGAGCCCGAACGAGTCGATAAATAATCGCCGCTCACGACGATGTATACACTTTGAAAGCAGTTTCGGAGATATTTTAATTTATGTTCTCCCCGCTCGCGTTCGGGAATCTTTTTTCCGAGAACCGATAAGNCGGCCGATAATACGGGATTTACTGCTCACGCATTTCCCGCCCGATATCGTTTCCCGAAAATAAATCAATCGCGGAGCCCGAACGAGTCGATAAATAATCGCCGCGCACGACGATGTATACACTTTGAAAGCAGTTTCGGAGATATTTTAATTTATGTTCTCCCCGCTCGTTCGGGAATCTTTTTTCCGAGAACCGATAACTTCGATCAAAACCGTGCGTCGCCACGGATCGCAAATGAACCGGCGCCGATTTAAATGCGGCCTCGGTCGCGCGAGCCATTTAACAGGTAATAATCAACGGGCGATCCGCGCCGGCCAGAAGGACGAGTACATAGAGCACGAAAAAGTCCCGTGGCCGGGGACGAGGAGAACCGGAGAGAGGAAGAATCGGAGAGCCGTCAGATAAGCTAACAAATGTCCCCAATGAATAATAATAAGTGGCCCGGTCCAATTTGTATTGCATTTACATCGGACGACGTCCTGGACGTAATTTATATGCCCCGGTCCGCCGTGCCCCGGACCCGTCCCGTTCCATTTCTTCCTTTCCTCGCCGCTAGATAACATCAAATTAAAACCTGCCTCCTATGCTCGACATTTTTATGCGAGAAACGCTTTACAGGTGTACGCGAAACGCGCGACGGCGCACAGTGCGGAAGTTTGGGGCAAAAATCAGTACTTCAGTATATTGCTATGAAACATGTATTTTCTTCATTAAGAATGTATTTCAAAACGAAAATTGTTATAAACGATGTTATATCAAAATTGTTTATGCATAATGTAATTACGCACAATGCAATAACAATATAACAATGACTTTTATGAACTTTTGGCGAAAAAGTTAAACTATCTATTAGTAGATAAAGTATAGAGCATATGATACAGTGGAAAAGTACAACAAATTTATCTCATAAAGCTTTTATACAAATACAAAATCGTAATTTTGAGGACATTGAAAATAATGTAGTAAGAGATATTTCAGGAAGATCACGAGCATCCAGCGTTTCGTTGTACATTAATTCTGAATTAGAAAGCGAACAATAAGATTATGTATAGTTATGTTTTTATAAGTTTGTTAATATTACTGTTTTAAATTAATTTATATTAAGTTGTTATTCAATTTGCAAAAGTATGTAAAATAAATTTGCTTTTTAGAAAAAATTCATTTATTTTGTTAAACATTTGTTAATTATTTGTCCGCACTGTGCTCCCTTCTATGCTCCGTTGAATATTTTCTACTCTCTGCATTATTGTAAAACCTGATCGTTGCACTCTATTGGATATCGCAGATCGCGTGACGCGACGCAGAGTGGAATTATTTGAGAATATCAAATTCGAACGATGAATTTATCCTCGACAAACCAATTTCAATCGCTGGCTGAATATAATTACTAAACAAGAGACATATATACACCGCGTCCGATATCCCCGCCGTGTTTAAACCGTTCGCTGAAATATCACGGACCTAATTCATCTAAAATACCCATGCGAACGGCTGATCGCTTACGCGTATCAGAGACTTATGAACGCGGCCGCGTATCTGTTTAACGTTTACGCAATGTAATTATTTAACGGGAACGAGGGCAGGCGTCAAGCTGGACGGCATTACTGCGTTCCCACGGCCGGGGGTACGAGCGACGCGGAAATGATACATGCGCGTATAACGGTGACAAATGGAAAACCTTTCAACGGGTTACAGGGTTTCCTCGCAACAGATACGACGATTTGTTTTTCGAGCTTCCGGCCACGCGGCGCGGATTAAAAGGTGTTGATGGAAGCTACAGTTTGTTGAAATCGTGTCCACTGACTTTTTCCGAACCGGAATAATGCCGGGGATTTGTTGGTTTTTCGTGTTTACAAAAATGGCAAACGGACGGATTACGGGAATTGATTTCGTCTATGGAACTAATTTGCAAGACGTTGTTTTCTTGAATAAGAAAGTTATCAGATAAGTTTGTAAAGAATGGAAGGTATAGTTTGTTGAAAACGTGTCCACTGACTTTTTCCGACCTAAAATAATGCCAGGGATTTGTAGCTTTTTCGTATTTACAAAAATGGCAACGAATCAGCGAAATTGATTTCGTCTATGGAACTAATTTGCAAGAGTCGTTCGTAAAAAACAAAAAGTATCAGAGAAGTCTGTACGAATTAATTTCTTTTCTTCAGGTTGAATGAATATTTCAAACGAGAGGAGTAATATCAATGTTTTGATTGCAATCTTGACGGAAGAGTACAAGTTCTTGTCGAGCAAAGACGGTCCGGTTTAATTCTAATAAAAGCGAACTGGGAAAACTGCAAGTTCGACTCTTCCGACCGAGATTTGCGGTCTCCGGGAAAAACCGAGTTTCTCCTTGCCGGTTTGATATTTAGTCAAAGTTCGAGAGAGAAACATACAACGAGACTACTTGGGAAACTCGTGGAGCTTCGGAAATTAACCCTGCGATTGTGTCAGCTTTAATATTAATACGAGTATGTTTTACTCTAGATTCCGATTTACATTTCGATCAGATCCATTATAACTTTCATGACCCGATAAGGACAATTTTTAAAACGTCAGAAAATTTGAAATGGTTGTCCGAATAATATAGGTAGTAAAATAATCATGTCCTTAAAATATTCGTATTATTTATGCAGCAACCTGACACATTTTGATCCCAGGAAAAGTGGTTCAGGTTCCAGTTATAAGTAGAGTTTCAACGAATGTATTCTGTTCTTAAATAAGAATTGACAAATCTTACTTACGTAGATGAAAACTCAGCCCAGATGTGAGAAAAATTATCGACTTACCTGTAACAGAAAAGAACAGAAATAATTAATTAAATCACCTAATAATGTATCCTAGAAAAATATAGAAAATTCAAAACATTTTCTCCTTTTTCTATCTTTCTTCACTTCCGATTACAATTAAATTCATATTACATTAGTTAACATAATTAATAACATCGAACAAAAATCACAAATACGTTTATTTCAAATAAGAATTGCATTACACTGGTTGTAAAACATTTGCACAAAATTTATTTTGCAATCATTGTTTGATTTATCCGAAAGTCTATTAAATTTCGATATAGGCAATGAGATTGGAAAGTATACCTCACAGAACTAAGATCGTACTAAATCCATAAAAGCATAGGAAAATTCGTGAAACATCCGTTTTGTTGAACTTTTTCATTCATTTCTTTTCTCATAATTATCTGGCTATAATATAATAATATAAGCCTCACCTAACGGGCGATCAGCCTATTTTTATATATCTACCTGCACGTGCTAAGACATGTACTGTACTTACAAGTCAGTGCAATCATTAACGAGTTCAATCATTAATTCGATTGTTCTCTTAAAGCTAGAAGAAAATATTTAATTTTTGAATTAGATTAAAAAAGACCACTCAGAAAGCCCCACTTCCCATTCCCCTCGCACTGAGTGCAAGAGGCGAACGATCATCGATGACTGGGAAGTTAAACAGAGTTAACCTCCCGAGTCGTCCTCACGCTCAGGGAAAGGAGCATTGCCTCGTCATCGTGGCTGCATCGACTCTAATTTTTGGATTAGAGAAGGTAAGATATACTACAGAAATGATCCCGTGAAGTATGATCTTAATTTTTCCGAGCTACAGCGGACCTATATATGCCGAGCAGGGACGTTTTCTATTGCGAGAAGTCGTTTAGCTCGTTGGCCACCTAGATGGAAGAACACGAAATAGCTTCTAGTACCCATGTCGGGGACTTACAGACCCAACAGAACGGTATACCTGAGAATCATGTAAAAATACTCAGCCCAGATGTGAGAAAAATTATCGACTTACCTGTAACTGAAAAGAACAGAAATAATTAATTAAATCACCTAATAATATATCCTAGAAAAATATAGAAAATTCAAAACATTTTCTCCTTCTTCTATCTTTCTTCACTTCCGATTACAATTAAATTCGTATTACATTAGTTAACATAATTAATAACATCGAACAAAAATCTAGAAAAACTGTAATTGATCTGTCTCATTAAATTTTTCCACACGTCGCCCTCTCGTTAAGAAGCGGTTAGGCTTCGACTTAGATAGCACACGTTAAGAGTGTCCGCGCGAGTCGGATAAAAAATGAAGAAGGAGAAGAAGAGGCAGAAGTAGAATTCTTTGGTCTCGTCGGTGGTCGTGGCGAGACGGTCGTTTCGTTTTTAAGAGTAGAGGAGAGAAGGCTGTGACACTGTCCCGTCGAGACACCCTTTTAAAAGATACGCTCGTATCCTTGTACGGGCACGGGACGTTCAGGCCGCGACGGCGATTTACGAGCAATAAACTAGCAATAACGATCGCTACATTGGTGTCGCATTGTGCCTCGCCGGACGAATCTCCTTCTACCCGGTGACCATACGTTTCTACCTACAGAGGCGACGTCCCCCGGGAACAATGCCGCTTTATGCTCCCGAGGGATGTCCCAGCTTTTCCCCGTACAGGTGTTTACACCCGGCCCTGACATACACTCCCATTCATAAGTCATCGCGTAGTTAACAAAAACCACGAAGATGTGAGAGAACGATCCTTCTATTCGTAATACAGATAAATTAAGGAAACTTAACATTTGCAGAGGAAATGATCATTGATTCAGGATGTCATAAGAATTTAATACAGTTTGATCTAATTTTTATCTAGAGAAACCTGTTTGTTAACTTGTGAATGAGAGTGTACGGGACTGTGACGTACGCGTGTTTAGAGGAATCATTTTTACAACCCGGTACTCCTTTCACAAGTTTTGTCTCGGTCGAGGAACGTCGCAGATGGCTGGTTCACATTCTCGTTCCCGTCGTTACGACCACCGGAATGTACGATCCCGTACTTCGCCGGAGTTACTTCTGTCTTTATTCGCGGATCAGAGTCGCTTTTAAAACCCCTCGCCCTTCCCGATTTTTATAGGACCCCGTTAGAGTCGCGTGCGACAATTCCTACTACTGACGTGATTAAAAAATCATTCAAAGATTTTCGAGCTCTGTTCAGGTGGCTCCAGCGAGTTTGTCTAAAATTATAGATTGGGGTTAAACTTTAGGAAAATATTCAAATCTTTAACTTTCGATAGCCATAAAAAAACGGGAAGTCACCACATAAATTGGTGAGAAAAGTAAATTACGAAATGTTCATTTTTAATATAGAGTTAAATGCGAAATGTAAGATAAATTGCTTGTTCTTAGTAATAAAATTATAGATTTGAGTAAATAAAATAAAGAATATAAAATTTGAGACAAGGATTCTGCTAGTATCAAAATAAATATAGGTAACCACGCATTTTGATAAGTAAATAGCAGTCAAAGTTTGATATGTTACATTTCACCATCTGTGCTTTTTTACTTTTTATTATTTGTGACATTTTTTTGCGAGTTATGTACATTTGAATCATGTACAACAATATATATTTAGGTCAAGAGCATTCAACTAGCAAAAAACTCTAAATCTTAATTGGAAACCCCGCTTGGTACGACACCAAACGCTGGAGCCACCTTAAAAATGATATCAAATGAAATTTCGTAGAAAGACAGAGGAGTTTTGCTGGAAATATTTTTGCCGACTACGTTAAACTGTTAAAAATAATTGAGCGGCTCGCGGCGGATATAAATGCAAAATCGGGTGACCGGAAAGAGGGAACGCGAGAGAGCGATTTCATTCGGTCGAAGGATTAACCAGTACCGCGTGAAAAGAGGGAAACTGTAGAAAACCCGGCGCGCGCTTTTCCTCTTTCGTCGGAGCCCGACGGTTCCTCCTCGCTTTAACAGAATACATCCGAACGCGGCGCGGATAGAAGTCGATTATCTACAGCAGGGGAATATTCGCTCGCCGTCCGTTTCCCAATTAATCCCGTTGCTCATTAGTTTTTCACCGGCCGCGTTCAATTATTTCATTAAAATACCTCGTACTTAAATTAAAAGGCCGGCCGCCGCCCGGAGGCAATCGGTACGCGCCACTTTTTCGCCTTTTTAATCACGTTTCGTTCAAACGCATTTACCCGTATTTGCTTTTACACAACAATTTCGAATGCCCGACGTACATTTACCGGACGCGAGCTTTTATAACGATATATTCGCGGAATGAAACGAAATTAATATTGCACCGTGTTGATCACGTAGATTATTCTATTAAGAAATTGCGAGCCGGACGCGAGCGCCGGTACAAAATTGTAAAAGATACTCATATGGAATAAACTGAAATTCCGTAACGCCGCTACGGGGCAAACATTTAATTAAACACCGGCGAATCCCCCGTCACTTAATCATGCTTAAGCCACGCGTCCCCGGCCCTTAAACGTGGCCCACGATCCACGGTATATATCTTTGCGGAGCACCCCGGGAGAGCGACCCGTTTCCTGCATCCGCTTCGCAGACAATTCTCGCGATCTCAGTCATCGATCATCCGGGCCGAAAAAGCTCTGCCGCGAGTAGGTAACAGGCCGCGCGACACTCGTGAGTTCGCAACCCTTCTTCCAAAGCCCCGTTTCAGCCCCGGCAATAATTATTTCGGCCTGAACGCGTTCCGGCCAAGGCCCCGAGCCACGCGTTACGTCTTAATTACGTTCGTGTCGTCGACTCGCGAGGATCCCGGAAAGAATTCCCGCGGATTAAGCGGGACGAACGTGACTTAAATGCGTCGCGGGGAACGCCGGGCCATCGTTTGTAACCGTCGGGGACTCGAAACAGAGGCAGGTGAGGGGACTGGTTAGGGGCGAAATAAAAGAATGGGAATGTTCGTCTTGCTAGATAAGAAGTGGAGTCTGTTGAGGATGTGACAGTAGGGTTGCGAATATTAAGGATATAAAGGAGAACNATTCCGTAACGCCGCTACGGGGCAAACATTTAATTAAACACCGGCGAATCCCCCGTCACTTAATCATGCTTAAGCCACGCGTCCCCGGCCCTTAAACGTGGCCCACGATCCACGGTATATATCTTTGCGGAGCACCCCGGGAGAGCGACCCGTTTCCTGCATCCGCTTCGCAGACAATTCTCGCGATCTCAGTCATCGATCATCCGGGCCGAAAAAGCTCTGCCGCGAGTAGGTAACAGGCCGCGCGACACTCGTGAGTTCGCAACCCTTCTTCCAAAGCCCCGTTTCAGCCCCGGCAATAATTATTTCGGCCTGAACGCGTTCCGGCCAAGGCCCCGAGCCACGCGTTACGTCTTAATTACGTTCGTGTCGTCGACTCGCGAGGATCCCGGAAAGAATTCCCGCGGATTAAGCGGGACGAACGTGACTTAAATGCGTCGCGGGGAACGCCGGGCCATCGTTTGTAACCGTCGGGGACTCGAAACAGAGGCAGGTGAGGGGACTGGTTAGGGGCGAAATAAAATAATGGGAATGTTCGTCTTGCTAGATAAGAAGTGGAGTCTGTCGAGGATGTGACAGTAGGGTTGCGAGTATTAAGGATATAAAGGAGAATGAGCTGGAAGTAAAGACGAGAAATGGATGCAGATGTTGTGCAGAAACTTGGTTTATGAAATCATTATAAGACTGAATAAATCTAAATTGATACTCTCAATTTGTCTGTGAAGTTGGCACTCGATTCTAATATGAATTAAAAAACTCCAGTTCTAATAGCACTTTTGCTATTTTAATTTTCCAGTTTTAATAGCAAGTGCTCCTAGAACGGAATTTTGTTATTTATAACAAAATCGAGTACTAACTACACAGACACGCACTCAATATTGAATCAGATATTAAAAACTCTGCCACTTCTCTCCAACCAGAATTTCTTTGTTACCTTAACAAAACTTGAGACCTATTCGAAGGCAGCGAACAATAGTTACTTGAAGAATGGCAGTACTAGGAAAAGAAGAGGCAGATAATTAACAGACAGCTGCGCGATTCAGAGGAGGAGCAGGAGGTGAACGCATTGGCTTAATCTCTGGCTTCGTTGACAGACAAGTCTGTACTGTAACTCGTCGGCAGGCATTATCCCTGCGAGTAGGTTTCAGGCGAACGCTTTTCGCAGCGTATTCTCATCCGACGTCACGACCGAGCTATCAGCTTAACGCCTCGCTGCGCCTGAATCGGCTCTCGAAGACGCGGCTGCACGCGTCTTCGGGAATCGGCTAATCCCAGCCGCTGTTTTATACCGCTGCCAAGAGCTTTGTCTCCGTCGTGGCAGTCGGAAACGAGAATCGACAGGCACGCGGGGCTCCGGTGTATAAAAGCAGGCTTCTGAATATTTCAAATGAGCCCGCGCTCTTATTCCTGTTACAGGGGTAGCGGAGAGTGATAAGGCTGGATGTAACGATGTATGAAAAATGATAAAGCGAGGGTAGTTTCTTTCCCCTTGTCACGAGGAGGGACGGCCCGTATCGTCGAATAATTCACTAAATACGCGAGTCGAAAATTTAACTATAATTTGAATCTTCTAAACCTAAATGTACCCCAGTTTAGGTCTATTAGATCTAAAAAGTAGAACTAGTAGAGTTATCTCAGAACGTAATATTTGATATAACTCTAATCAGAACCTATAAGTCCCTACAAAAATTTAAAATTATATTTTAGGCCTTAAGGAGGTTCTTAAATTACGAAAAATCTAAAATTAAGCGTATGAGTCGATTTTGGTTAAATAATGACTGTGTTAAATTTTGGTGAACTTTCATGGGATGAGAGAAAAGTTCTGAAGATTTCAATTTCAATTGTTTTTCGCAAATATCTAAGTTCCTATTGGTCAGACGATATTATATCCTTTATAAGCGGACATAACGACTAGATATATGTAGGTTCAAATTAGAGTTAAATTCCTATGCTCAAGATAAGATTTCGACCTCCATATCCTTCTGTAGGATAAATAGGTTCAAAACCATAATTACTTTTTCGACTCGGGTATACCATTTATCTGATCTTTGAACTTGTTCGAGCATACGCTCTTTCGGGTATTAACGTTATATGATAAAAAGTGTATAAACAAGAGGGCTTATCGCTGGACGGGACGTGTGAATGGAGACCACACCGCGAGCCTGGGACGGTGAACCTGTTAAATGAAACGCGCAGTTTACACAGCCTTTCTAATTATCGCATCGATAAAAGAGAGTGCAAACGTGTAAACCTGCCGGGAATGGATGTTATCAACAACTCGGTTAAAAAATAATTCTCACCGTCCCACCAATAATTTCACGCGACGTATAATCCTCCCCATAAGTTTTAGAATACACGTATACAATTCTTATTATTTTATATTAAAAATATCTTTTAGTCTCTTCAATGGAGAATTAATTTTTTAGTCTGAATCGAAATTCCTTAAAAGGTTCTATCAGATCTTTTTGTAATTAATGAACGTTTGATCGAGGGGGTGTTTAGGAGTTTTGAGCAAGATTGTACACGTGCAGCGTTTCCACCCCTGCCGGTGACATGTCATCCGGCACGGGTTACAACGTGTTTTTGGGTGCGCAGCACGCGCTTCCTGTTTGCTGTTAAATAAAGCCTTTAGCCTCGGCCGGACGAAACTAACGACGCGCGTTTACCGTGCAAATACCGCCGCCATTAGTCGAGAGCGCGCGGAAAGGGGATGGATGGATATTACCAAGTTAAGGGGTAAATTTATACGCCGACGATCGCTAAAACGCGCTGGCCGCATCATTGAGCGCTACTTTCGCTAATTAGCCGCGGCATCCAACGTAGCAATTACCCGACGATTTGACATCGCTCATGCTCTTTTCCGTCATCCGTTTCACGATGATTCCCGCCCGGCCCGGCTTTGTGTTACTCCCGCGTTTAGCCATCGTTCACCGTGTTTGGATCAATGGAACGCAGTTAATGAAATACAGTTCCCGCGAATGCGCGATTTAGAATTCTGTTAATCAGCAGCTTTGTCTGCTTTGTCGTATCGTTGACGTAGCAGGTAAATTGGGGCTCGTTAGTATCAGTCTTTAATGTGTCACAAAATATTTGTGGGAAATATCTATAGATTGTATTTTATGTTAAAAAGTATTGTAATAGCACTGCTTCATTTTTGTATAATTACTTTCTCTACTGGNCTTACCTGTAACAGAAAAGAACAGAAATAATTAATTAAATCACCTAATAATGTATCCTAGAAAAATATAGAAAATTCAAAACATTTTCTCCTTTTTCTATCTTTCTTCACTTCCGATTACAATTAAATTCATATTACATTAGTTAACATAATTAATAACATCGAACAAAAATCACAAATACGTTTATTTCAAATAAGAATTGCATTACACTGGTTGTAAAACATTTGCACAAAATTTATTTTGCAATCATTGTTTGATTTATCCGAAAGTCTATTAAATTTCGATATAGGCAATGAGATTGGAAAGTATACCTCACAGAACTAAGATCGTACTAAATCCATAAAAGCATAGGAAAATTCGTGAAACATCCGTTTTGTTGAACTTTTTCATTCATTTCTTTTCTCATAATTATCTGGCTATAATATAATAATATAAGCCTCACCTAACGGGCGATCAGCCTATTTTTATATATCTACCTGCACGTGCTAAGACATACTACTTCTGTTCTTATAATTCAGTGCAATCATTAACGAGTGCAATCATTAATTCGATTGTTCTCTTAAAGCTAGAAGAAAATATTTAATTTTTGAATTAGATTAAAAAAGACCACTCAGAAAGCCCCACTTCCCATTCCCCTCGCACTGAGTGCAAGAGGCGAACGATCATCGATGACTGGGAAGTTAAACAGAGTTAACTTCCCGAGTCGTTCTCACGCTCAGGGAAAGAAGCATTGCCTCGTCATCGTGGCTGCATCGACTCTAATTTTTGGATTAGAGAAGGTAAGATATACTACAGAAATGATCCTGTGAAGTATGATCTTAATTTTTCCGAGCTACAACGGACCTATATATGCCGAGCAGGGACGTTTTCTACTGCGAGAACTCGTCTAGCTCGTTGGCCACCTAGATGGAAGAACACGAAATAGCTTCTAGTACCCATGTCGGGGACTTACAGACCCAACAGAACGGTATACCTGAGAATCATGTAAAAATACGATGGACTCATATCTGAATTCCACTGAGTCTGAGTATGCTCAGAAAATGTATACTACGTGCTATGTGCTTATAATTGTTAAGCTATTGAGCTCGTCTGGCTCGCGAGAGCCAATTTACTTTTTAATTAAACGATCGGCTATCCACAATCGATGATGAATTACCAGTTCCCCCTTCGCTTACAGCTGCTACCACTATTTAATTAAAAAAGCATCTGTACCAAAAGTTTGTATTTAACGTGCTCCGTAGTTAATTTTATCCCAAAACATAGTGAAACTGCGGATTCTGATAGAAATTGATAGTAAACTATCCAGCAGGTCGATCCCCTAATTAATCAGTCTCCGAAATGCATTTTAATCGGAAATCGACGGGACAGGTAAGAAATTCCGTGGCGCGATTCCAACAATGGTTCACCGGTTTGGTCACGGTAGTCCGGTTCTTTCGTCGGGCAGCATTTGCATGACAGAACCGGGCGGGAATTAGGCGGTTTCGGCGAACGGCACGTCGACGGGTTTTCGCGGTTCGGCGAACGCTTGGCGACGCGTGGGCGTCGCTCGCTCACGCACGCACGCACCGTGTGCGTGCGGGTGGGTGGACACGCGTGTGCACGGCTTGTTTGCCAGCGTGCAATCGCTCACAGCGACGCGTCCAAGACGCCCGGTAAACAATGCGGGCATACATTACGCTTACGCCGAGCACCCACATCTCGCCATTGTGTACGCACCTTTGTTTCCCCCGTGGCTTTCGGCTATTTTCTTTTTTTTTTTTACTCCCCGGCGTATTCTTTTGTGATACGCTCTTCGTTACTTTGCCACTCGTTTCGCACCTCTCTTTATTTCGCCTTTTTTCGCAGGCGTGGCTGCTTCTTTTTGCACCCGGGATTTTGATTATCCTGTAGGCCACGTTCTCCCCGCCGGTTTTGTTCCCTCCTTATTTGTTACAGAATATAATAAAACGGCCCCAGGGTTAATCGAGTTTATTAGCTAATGAGCAAAGCGACTCTTGATACCGTTATGCAAACTCGCGAAAGAATCGCCTACTGTCGCAATACCACCGCGCGCCCGCCGGATAGTACTCGGTGGCCAAACAAATTAAAAGGTCAGCCACACGCACAAATTAATTATTCATCGCCACCGTCATTGTCAGCATTGTTCCGTTACAATCGAATTGAATAACGCGTCCACAGACGCAACCACCGCATCTATTACACGGACTGACGTGCTCGTTGATCAATTGGTGATCATACCAATTATGTTCATTGAACGCTGCTGCCCGCCCCTTTATTCCGGTCCAATTAAATCGATCCAATTTGCGACCTCGTGTAATAATTAGTCGACGCGACGCCTCGTGTTCATAGTTCGCAAAAATTACCACCGCATTAACACTGCCTCAATAAACTATTACAATTCCCGTGGAATATATATTTCGCATGACAAAAATTGCACTAAAACGAGAAGCGTGAATATTCGTTCCATTTGCTCGATTTTCCCTTTGCTTCTTCGACCCCCCGTTCCATCCCTCCCGGCGACGAATGCACTTCGTTCCTCCCTTATTTATTTTACATCTATCTTACTTGTTTATTTTCCGGCGTTGTTTTAACAAGCATTGTTAACAGCATTGTTTGTCGAATCTTTCCTCGCGTTTGCTTTTCCGCCCGTGTTCCGAGTTGGCCGATTTTCCCGCGCCTGTCCCTGTTCCCGCGCAATCTTGTTTCCACCCCCGTTTCTTCGACTCTCCGCCCTTCAATCTTTAATGTAATCCTTCCTATTCCGCGTCGGAGAGCGAACAGGACCCGTACACCGAGTCCAGATACGAGGGAACTGTTTGGACATCAAAATTGTACGACCGCTAAGATCGTAGAACCGGAAACATTTTTCGCAGCTTTTATTTCGACCGATTTAATTCCCGGTTTTTCGTTTCACACGTTCTCGCCGGTCGGTAAATAATTGGTGGGACGCGGCGAAGTTTCGGCTGGCGGAAAATTGCCTCCTACAAGAAGTGCCCCGGCAGCGTTAATTAAAGAACTTTCCGACATCCGGAGCAACGACTGCCAGGCACTTCGGTTTGAAAAATTCTCTGCCAGGTATCACTCGTCGTTTCGTAAATAAATTGCACACTACACGTCTTATCAGTCGTCAGTATATGAGATTCGATTGCCCGAATCGTTTTAAAAACGATCTATCAGTTTGCTATAATTTTATATGTACGAACGACGAGTTATGTCTTTATTAGAAGTGAAATTTCTATTGGGAATTGTTGAAAGGAGCGAAATTGCTGTCGGACTGATGAATATTTTTGATGAGCCAGACGTGGAGGATAATTTTGATGGAACAAGAAGGAGGGCGTACGGTTTTCGAGGGCGTATTTAACCCTATCGATACGATGATGCCGCGGCTCTCGGGCCGGCAGTCGGTAGGTACCGTAATTACGGTAATGTTATGCGCGCTAATTGGAGGATTTTGCGAGGAGGCCCCCCCGATAAAAACGAGATTACCGCGGTGCGCGGCGCGCAACCGAGGTTTTCTCTATCGTTCGGGTATATCGGCGGAAGAAATTGGCTATCGAACGCGCTCCTTGGCCCCGGGCCCATTATCTTCGCGCAAAAACTCGGTAAATCATCCCGCGATACGATCTATCCGAGCCGCTCTTCAACTTCGCATCACCCGATCGATCCTACCAGTAATGAAACAACGCCAATAGATTATATTCTTACAATTTCAATCAATCCCCGTAAACACCCATAAATCCCGATGATATAAATCATATCTTAGCTACAGTGACTCCCATTAATATTCGGACACACTTCGAAACGGTATAAGTTTAAACGACTTTTATGAAACTTTGTACATGCATATAACTTACTTAGATTTGCAAACGAGACACTTCCAATTTTTATTACAGATCCTAATAAGAAAGTTAAAAACCATGTCCTTTACTATTTTCCTCGCGATTTCAATGAATAGCAAGGTTTTTTTAATTTTTTGTTAGACATTCTATAGTAAATTAAGCTCTCTAAAATTCCACAGAAGATAAAGTTCATTGATCCAATACTAACAATTTTATACCGTTTCGAAATGTGTCCGGATACTAATGGGAGTCACTGTACTTCCTTACATTCTTACATTCATTGACAGCAATTTCTAACAAATTATTCCATTATATTGGGTTGTCCGGAAAGTTCTTGCCAATTTTTATAGAAAATTTAAAGCGCATTTTAATTTTGATACACATTTATACTTAATATGACAATGATTTAATTTTTATACATGGAATCTCACTTTTTAGAACATACACTTAATTGATTTTTAATTATTCTGACAAACATCTGTCCTAATGCTACCAAAACTCGGCACGAACTTTCGGGACAACCCATTGTTATAGCATTATAAAAATTGAAATTACTTTCATGCCAACCCAATAGAAATAAGAAAATAATCCGTGATAGAATGAATTACTCGGTGTTTACTTGATAATAAATCCAAGGTGTATTAGGAAGCTAAAGAATATGGGACACGTCTGGGGTTAACAAGCCCCGCGTACGTGCACAATGGATGGTGAAAACTGGAAGCCGCTACCCGTATCATTCCGTAGCGACAACCGACTTAAGACCTAATAAGACTACGATAACAAGCGACGTTACCGCGAGAGATCTCGGGCTGACAACACGGTTTTACAGTCATTCCCGGCTACGCGATATGCCGCCGCGCTGGATTCGGATTAATCCCTCGTCTCGCGCGTCGTGCACGCACAAACCTCGCCGCCTTAATTGAAACGTCCTCTACCAGCCTTTTACAATTTCACGTTCCACGATTCAATCAAACCCATTCATAAACAGGTTTATGTCATTTAGTCTGATATTCCTTGTACAAGTATTGCAAGTCGCAATAGAAATCTCAATTCATAGAATAATCAATTAGATTCAAAAAACGTCAATTCAATGATTAAAAACAGGTTTATGTCATTTAGTCTGATATTCCTTGTGCAAGTATTGCAAATTGCAATAGAAATCTCAATTCATAGAATAATTAATTACATTTGAAAAACGAAAGTATTTCATTTTTCGNCAATGATTAAAAACAGGTTTATGTCATTTAGTCTGATATTCCTTGTACAACTATTGCAAGTTGCAATAGAAATCTCAATTCATAGAATAATTAATTAGATTCAAAAAACGTCAATTCAATGATTAATTCATGTTTGAAAAACGAAAGTATTTCATTTTTCGTATTGATAGAAAAATAACATGAAATATTGATAGAAAAATAAAATGAAATATTGATAGAAACTGTACATCGCACTTAGCCGATTCTTGAAGAATAAGATCGGTAAAGGAAGGTTGTTTCGTGAAGCGAGCAGGGTTTGGTCGCGGGCCAAGCCAGCGCCGCGACGACGACTCGCATCTGCGGCTTTTAACCCGGTCGAATTTATGTGCGGGCTGCTTTCCGCCCGCTGACACGCCGCGCGAAGCACCACGTGGACGGTTGTAAACCACTCCCCGTGCACGGGGACTTACCCAAAGGAGGGACGCGACTTTGTCGAGTTAATTACATCGCGCGGAAACTTTCCCCGCCGACCATCTCTCTTATTTTTTACGACCGCTGCTTTATTATTTCCCGACGACGCGTCCGCGGCCCCGTCGTAATCTAGTCTCATTTGTTTGACAAATACATTCCCCGGGATTGTTAATAGAATTTTGATTAGATTAAATGAGGGAAACTTCTGTTCCCGTTTAATTGTTCCGGGAATTATCGTTCTATTTAATTATTATGATACGGAAAGACAGACGTAATTCGACAAATCCCATTAATTACGCTAATCGAAAGTGGCGTAGGTAACACAATGAATCGTCGGTAAACCGGGCCCGCGTAGGGGATTTGTCAATGAGAGCGTAATTAAAAACCGCGTCGCGTGGTTCATTAAAAGCCGGCGCGCCGCTTAATTAAAGTGGTTACGGCGTATGCTAACTTAAAACGTATGGCCACGCGGTCCCGGCCACGTGCGACGCTACGAAAAAAAAAAGAAAAAAAAGAAAGGAAACCTGAAAGCCAAATGGAAAGAATGAAACGGACTCATCGTCGGTTTTCAACGTATCTCAAACGCCGCGAAATCCAGACCACTGCTGTAAATTAAAAATTCTCGGACAGACTATTCATCTTCGCGTTGCGGCGTTCACGTTCGATTATCATAAAAATGTAATTACCGTGACAAGAAGTGTGTTCTATAACTCTGGCCGACGTGTGACGAGACTAATTATCACGAAGCTACGAAAGCCAGGAATTATGGTCGTTATCAAAACCATCTCGCGGCGTATAGGATTTTTATTAACGAGCGTATATTGTTGGGACACGCATATTTGTTATCGAAAACCGAGCGGAGGAGGAGCAGCGATAAGAAAACATGGCTGCCAGCCTTCCGAACACGGGGCGGCGTTATTTATTATCGAGGAACGGTGCCTAAAATATGACGTGGATCTCCGGCTGAACCCGGAATAGAGCACACAGGTTTTCACTTAGTATAGAGAACGGGGTGCCGGGGGAGCGGCGGCCCCGGTATCGACATGAATAATCACGAGGGCATAAGTATTCGCGAAAGTTCAATTTCCTGTCACGGCGACCGGTGATTTATCGGTTGACGCCTGTACCGGCACGCGTGTGGATATTATTTACCGGCCTCTCGATACTCGGCCCCTCTCGCTTACACATAACCCGTGAACCCTGTGTATTCGTGGAAACGGCGCGCCGCCATGAGAAATAACCAGGGAACGCATTTGTTATTCATGAGGCCTCGTTCGAACGGCTTCTGGTTCAAGTAACGCGAATTCCGTACGCCATTCCCGTCCATAAGTCTCCGGACACTCGATCAATTTACCATAAACAGAGGTCAATATCAGACGGAAATCGACCCGATACATGATTCATTAAGGAGGTTCATCCGGTTAAGGAATTAACAGATAGATCTCCAAAAAAAATTTGATAGTCTATAACAGTATACCAGGATACCTCAAAAAAATTTGTAAGTCATTTGGATAACTTAATGATGAGATATCAATATTTTTTACAATATATTACAATATATAAATAACATAAATATAAAACATATATAAATAACATTTTACAATATATAATAAATATTTTTTACAATTTTACACGTAGTCATATGGAAAAGAATGATTTCCCAGACTTCTATCGCTAATTTATTAGATATTGACAGACAGTTTTGAATGAAACTTGTGTCATATTAAAGAGAAACATTTAACGAATATTTTAATTGTAAATTTTGGTAGATTGGCTGGCTATGAATCGAGAAATATATAAACACAACAAACGAAATCTGCATCTCTCAGCAGTAGATAACCTCCGTTATTAACATGTACGCTAGTCAAGCGAGCTCCCCTTTTCTCTAACTTGCATTTGACTTGCTATGCAGATAAACCTCCTTAAACACATATTAATGCAAATTTACGATAAATTTAATGAATTTTCAAGAAAATTTAATGAACTTTAAGAAATTTTATTGAATTTTCAAGAAAACTTAATGTAGGGTTCATGAAAATTAATTTTCCGCATATTTAATCCTGATTAAATTTAATAAAAAAATACAAGCTCCCCTTTTCTATAACTTGCATTTGACTTGCTATGTACCAGATGAACCTCCTTAATAAAGAAATTGAAATTTTGATCACGTTTAATAGGAGAGTACGTTTAATGACAAAAGCCAGACGAAGGAACGTTCATGGATTGAAATACTGCGCGTTAAATTTAATTTAACAAGTGCTTCTTTATTAGCTGGCACATGTAGATGGTAGCGCACGCGGCAGAGTCTCGGCGCAAGCTCGGGCATAATGGAGCCACGTTCCCCGGCGCTGGGAATTATTTACTCACGCCGGGAATGCGAGAGGGAATCGCTGTACGAACAGGCCGAGTCTCACCTAACCGTCGCGTCGTAATCCGCGTCGGAAATCAACGGCGAAAAGAGGAAAACGAAAGTAGCACCGATCACCTCTTTCCCTCCCCTGCACACACACACCCCCTCGGGGATATCGTTCCGCAGATAAAACCGCATTGCTCGCAGACCCGCGAGGCTGATCGAACGCGCACGCTACTTCTTCCTCGAAACTCGCGCTTCCTCAAAACCTTTGGGGAACGCGCGCGCGGAATGTCGATGCACTCGAACGACTGGCCCTTCCTTTCCGCGCGTGAACTGAATCCGAGTCTTACCCGATTTTATTGACGATCGTTAGAATGAAATAGAAGCCGTTCTTTTGATTCGTAGTCTGATTTTTAATCATGACGCGTCGTTACGCAATTTCGTTGCAACGTTTGGTGGGAACGCGGCTTAAGAAAGCTCTGGGCCAGCTCGACGAACGCGGCCGGTTATATCTGGCGGCTGTTGGACGACGGGCAGCCGGTCGACGCCGAATTCCGCCGTTTTCCAATAATTTTATTTTTGCTTTTAATGCGGCGTCCGCGATGGGATCGCGCAACGGCTGCCCGGCGGCGGTCGATGGCGCTTCTTGATACTAGATAAAACCGTGGAGCGACCGGTCGGTCGTCGTCCACTTTCGGCCCTCTCCTCGGCCACGTCCTCCGTCCCTCCCTCTCTCTCTCTCTCTGCCACGTTCATTTTCTCGTTCCACCAATACGTTGCGGCTCTTACGAGACGGGACGCGCGTAACCGCGAGTCCGTGCCGCGCAAAGATGCCATCGCGCCGGGTTCCCGGAGCCCGGCGCGCCGCAGCGAGGAGAGATTGCCTTTTCGACGGCCTGCCCCGCTAAGCCTACCGAAAGCATCCAAAGTCGATTCGCGGCGGATATTTATTGCCGCTGCACCCCTCGCCAAGGCGACGTTTTCCTTTTTCGACCTCCCTACCCTCGCCGCGCCGTGTGATTGATCTGAATTCCTCGCCGGATTTTTCGGGATCGGACTTTCCGCTCGGTCCGTTTTTACTCTCGCCGTTGGTTAACCAATTTTTTGCGGATCCGCAGCGATTCCGTCGAAGTCGGTTCGGTAATTCGGTGATTACGGTTTTAATTGGAATATGCGTATGAAGTCTGTATTGATTGAATGGTAGAAGACGGCTGAACGACTTCGGTATTAAGGAGGATCATATGGTACATAGCAAGTCNTTCGGGATCGGACTTTCCGCTCGGTCCGTTTTTACTCTCGCCGTTGGTTAACCAATTTCTTGCGGATCCGCAGCGATTCCGTCGAAGTCGCGTCGGTAATTCGGTGATTACGTTTTTAATTGGAAGATGCGTTTGAAGTCTGTATTGATTGAATGGTAGAAGACGGCTGAACGACTTCGGTATCAAGGAGGTTCATCTGGTACATAGCAAGTCAAATGCAAGTTATAGAAAAGGGGAGCTCGCTTGACTAGCGTACATGTTAATAACGGAAACGGACATGAGCTCATTATGATACTTAGTATATACAATTTTTAGAAAAGCCAACAATAATATATAAAGGCAAGAAAAACAGGAAACTAAAGAGACATACAAAATTAACATAAATAAACTAAATTAATTTATAGCAATCTGGTAATAAAAAATAGAAATATTCTAATACTTTCATTGAAAGTTTAGACATTTACTTTACTCTTGCTTTTCTCAAGTTAAAGACAGTTACATACAAAATCGTTGTGAACGCGAATGGGTATAGATCCGTTCTTGATACAGAATAAAGCCAAATGCAAGGACATAAAGGTAGAAAAGAGAGAAAGAGAGAGAGAGAGAGAGAGAGAGAGAGAGGGGAAACTCGGTTCGCGAAGAATATCAAAAGTAGGTGCTACAGAGAGAGCAGCCGAGGCTTTTACAAAACATCAAAAGTGGCCACGGAAGTACAAAGCCAATTCCTTTTCACGATACAAAGGGCCTGGCGCGCTCAAAGGGCTAATTGAAGTTGAACTTAAACGGGTTTAAGTGGTACGCAACGAGGGCACGGGTTAAAAAGGGGTCTTGCACTCGCACCGTGATACTCGCTGTCAGTTCCGGCTGACACTCCGCGGGGATATTACAATTAAAGTGTCCCTGGACGAATTAAATGATTTAAACCGGCGCGGGAGACAAGTTATTTTTAATTCATTCATGAATTAATCACGCGCCCGTAACTCTTTTTAATCAGACCTGGAAATTCCTGACCAAAGCTCGGCCACGGAATCGATTTTTTATACGATGTCTAGTTAAGAACAATCGTCGCGACGACTCGATACCGGTCAGCAACGATACGTGAGCCTCTCTCTTTTCGCGTCGGGGGCGAGATTAATATTTCAGCATCGGCGTATCCGGCCGCGGGAACGAGTTTAAGTCCCGTTGCCAATAAATCGAGAGCCGGTTATATCGAACGACCCGCGGCGACGCCGGCAGCCGGTGAAAATATACAGCGAAAAATACGATCCGGGCAAGTCGGAGCCGAAAAACTCCGGTACCCGCCGCCCCCGCCGCTGCCCCGCCCGAAGTTCTTTAACGGAAATTTCGACGTTACGTAGGAACTTCAAAGGAGTCGGCCGACGTCGTCGTCTCTCCCCGTGCACGGTCCCTCGCCCTGTACCAACTCTACCCACCTACTTATACTTTGTTCATCGGGAAAAGTTTCGGTATTATTTACACAGACCCGGTTCAATTTAGAAATACAAATTTACAGAGACTGCGCGCCGCTTTTCTGATTGAGCCCGTCGAGCTCCACGCGAATTTCATTCGGGCCCCCCTTTTTTCCTCCCGCGGAGGAAACGGAATTTGACATGACGAGATGACGAATAACTTTATTGCTCTTCGCTGATCAAAAACTCATTGCAATATTTTTTTATTCGTCACTATAATTTTGAAGATACTAAAGATACTGGAAGCCTTATGGGACTGCAATTTTTTACGCGAACATACTTAAGGGAGTTTACCTGACTGCACTAGTCAATACATGAATAGTTGTATATTTCATTAGCGTAGTATTTGATTTTAATATAAAATATTTTGAATATTTCAATAGATCTTTTATGCAATTATTACATTTCCTCATCTCACGCCAAATCTAAAGTCCATAAATTTCGATTTATTTACGAGCGTTTTAACTTCAAATATTTTGCTATATATAGAACGAATATGTCAATATCAATACATGAATAGTTGTATATTTTATTAGCGTAGTATTTGATTTTAATATTTTGAAATATTTTGAATATTTCACAACTACTATCTGTTCAAGATAGTACTTGAAAAACTAATTACACCAATTAGTACATTCCTTTCCTTAAAAATCATAATAAAATAATAATTTTAGAATTTTACTATAAAAAATATATTGTTATTAATTCATTCTTTATTTGAGTTTTATTTTTACTACTACAGTTGGTAAAGGACCACCTTAAGCTCATTGAATGTACTCAACGATTACACGGGCTACTCTTTAATAGTATCTCCTCGGTAAGGCACGATACGAAACGTTGAAACGTATTTTCGCTGGAAGGGAAGGAACGGCGGCGTGCAGCTCATCGGCCGCGGCATTAATTACATCGTTTATCACGCTCGTTAAAAGGTGGCGGTCAATGGGCGCGCGATGATGAACGGGAATCGTTCCTTTCTCTCCGGGAAAAATCAATCCGCACGTACGCCGGAAGGAATCAATCTTCCTCCGTTCCACGCAATAATCGTTCGGCTAAACCCGGATTTTTTCGATCCGCCGGCCGCGCTGCCGATTCGCATTTTAAAAAGAAGCTGCCCCCCTAGAAAATATGGCCGGCGATACGTTATCCCGACGCATTATCCCTGCGTTTAGCGAACAGACGTCTTCGCGCTTTAACGGCACTCCATAAATTCATGCCTTCGGTGCGTCGATCCGTCATTCCACCGGAAGGAATTATGCGAATTAAGTGATTCTTCTGACCGCGCGCGATAACGTCAATTAAAGACTTACGAGAGGCGACTCGATGTTTAAATTCCTCAATCGGAATCGATTTCCACGTACAATTCTAATGAACATCTTCATTGAGTAAGAACGCTAATGGCCGAGTGACGCGTGACCGGTTCAGGTGGCTGCAGCCTCGCCGTAACCGGCATTTACATACCGGTACCCACATGAATAAATATGTCGGCGAGTGACTTAAGCAGTCTAAACACCGAGGGGCCGGGAAACACCGGGAACAGATCGCGAATCCGGCTTTGCCGCGCGTCGCGTCGTCGTCGTCTTCAGCTCGACGCGACGGTATTTACTTCTGGCGACGATCCCCCCGGTTCTGCTTCTAGGTATCTTACCCGTGACGCAAGGAACTTCTGCTAATTACGTATGCCGCGCGCCGGGCCAAGGTGGCTTTGACTCGCTGCAAATTGCAGAGTCGGGACGGCGGCGGCGGCGACGGGGATAGAAAATGGTCAAAGGAGTTCACCTCCTGTCTCGACGGTTTAAACGTGAAATAATAGGAAAAAATCTCATAACGTCGACGTCGCTCGTCCGAGGCTGACGCAGCTCTACGTTTGCGCGTTGAGGATAATTCACAAGAATTTCGGTAGTTAGAAAACTGTCTGGCCGGGTTCAAACAGCAATTAGCAAAGCCGCGGTCCCGCAGTTTCGGCAAGTTCCGCAGATATTTCATGTTAACTGCGACGCGAGGGTCACGGCGATCAACACCTGGCGTGTATTACGACGAGCTCCTCACCCTGTAGAAATATAGTATAAGGAAGTCGGACCCGATTCAGACGCGATTTTCGTACATCAGGTAGGAATCGGGTGCGAAGAACGCGTGCGATTCGGACTAAGATGTGAATACTATTTTTGGTGGGATTCAGATCCGGAATTCGCATGAGAATCGAGCAAAAAGTGTATTATTAAGGGAGTTCATTCGGTTATAGAATTAAAAAGGAAAAAATCTATAAAATTTAGCATATGAATAGATTTTAGTTAAACAATGACTCTGCAGTTAAATTTTTTAGTGAACTTTTAGATCGTGAGAAGAGTTATAAATAAGGTTACAATTTAAATAGTTTTTCGCAAATATCTAAATTCCTCTATTGGTCCGACGACGTATATACATCAGATCGAAATTATAGATTGATCAAAATCGTATCAATAATAAATGACTAACATGTACGAAGATCGGATACTGCAATCCTAAATTAAACAGTTTTCAATACATATAAGAATCAACTAAGGAAAACGAGTCCGAATCGTAGGTGATTCTCGTTAATAGGTACGATTAATGGATATCGGACCCGAATCGAGGATATAGACAGGGACGCGTCTCAAAATTTCTACAGGGGTCCGTCGCGACGCCCCGCGATTCTTTAACGATCGCGGAGGTTTACAGGGCGGAATGAACTCGTCCGGACGACACCGAGGTCGTGGTAGACACCGTCGCGTCTCAAACGAGATTTACGATCGATACTGTATATAACCGGCGCTGGTATAATATATTCCGAGACGGTGGAACCGGTTCTCACCGTGTTACGTTCGGCCGTGTAACGCTCTAACGCTGGCTGCCTACAGGTGATAATACTCCGGTATAAACGTACCCCTAATAGCTCTCGATTACCTGTAAACTGTCCACTTTTCCTATGACTTATAGCCCCGTTTCATTATCGTTAACTCGGATTACCAACTACCGGATATTTATAACATCGCGCTCGACGGATTCTCAAGAGTTATGCCCGCTAATCTCGTCCGGCTCGTGACGAGATACCGACCACGACCGATTACTATCGTCATTTTTCACGTCCGTTTGCCGCAAGTTGCATTTTACTTCAATTAATTCGCCTCCGATATGCGTTAATATTAATTTAACCGCGCGATAATAAATCTTGGCGATAAATCATTGAGTTTGAAAGGCGGACGGCTACGAAGATATTGTGTGGCGGAAGCAAAGGAAGACAATTCAATTTGCAACAAGAATGTTTCCAGGAAACTTGGCAGGAAAGCCGCAAAACGAACGAGACGGAATCTCGTAGCACACCGGAAACTCGGTACGTATTCTATAAGCAAAGGTGTATATATATATATATATATGTACGTTTCTTGAGTCGAATGTCAGTGGACAAAAGGTGTCAACGATAGCGCCTAACGCTCGTTCGGAAACAAACGAGCCAGGGGGTACCTGCCGCACGAACCAGAGGAGAGGCTCCGTTTTCAACCGAGGTTCTTTCCCATTTCTTCCCCACAATGGAAACAATTATGTCCCTTTAACGGCCTCTCCGCACGCTTTGCTACCTTTCAAACGCTTTCCATCCGCCACCGCCTTTCATCGAACCCGCACGATTTTCAACTCGATTTCGCACGATGACCGCGCCCCCGGACCGCCACTCGTATTGTACACTTTGATCACATTCAGGCGCCATTTGCCACAATTGCCGGCGAAACCTGAAATTCCGTTCCGCCGATTCGATCCGCCGGCCGATAATTTGGATTTTTTACCATAACAATTCCTCCTCCTCAAAATAATCCAAAGAAAGCTCATAGAAACCTAGCAGATTAATAGTTGACTATTTTTTATCGAAAGAAAAATTATTCCTAATTATTTCTAAATGTTTGCAATTATTTTTAATATTTGTAATTTGAGGAGGAGAGAAGAATATCGATTTTTTAATAAATCGTAGGAAGGAGGGAGGTATGCAGTTTTTTTACAGAGGTCTGGAGGAGATCATCTCCAATCAACGCGAGTCATCAAGAGTCATGTAGCGTCTTACCCGAGGCTCATAGAAACCCAGCAGCTTAATACTAGACTATTTTTTATCCAAAGAAAAATTATTCCTAATTATTTCTAAATGTTTGCAATTATTTTTAATATTTGTAATTTGAGGAGGAGAGAAGAATATCGATTTTTTAATA
>SMSR01009160.1:55565-72983 GCA_019453355.1 Ceratina japonica | reverse complement strand
AAAAATATGACGCGTTCGCTGTTAATCGATTAAGACCGACAGACAGACAGAGACCGAGTCAGCGACGTTTATTATTCATCGGATCGAACCGTTTCCGATCGCATATTCGACCGGTCCATTTATGACAAACCGCGGGGGCGAACAAACGAGCGAAGTTAATATTAAAGCACGCCGGAAAAGTCCAAGGATGCAAAACCCATCCAGACGGGGGCAGTTAATATCCTAGAACGGCTTCATAAAAAGCCGACCCCATAAGTAATTACGAGCCTAACCTTCGAGGCTCATCCCCGACGGTCTCGCCGCAGACCGACCTCCTCCCCCTCGGGTCCGACCGCCGTGTTCCTCGGAGCGCAACGTTTTCCAGCCTCCAGTGCTCCGCGAGGCAACACGTTTCTTGACAGAGAAGTTAATAAAGTTTTTCAACTCGCATAAATCAACTCTCGCCCCCGTGTAACCTATCCCTGGCCGGGACCATAAAGGCAACAAACTTTAATGCGTTTCAATAAATTCCGCGCGCCGCCGCCGTCCCTCTCNCATAAAGGCAACAAACTTTAATGCGTTTCAATAAATTCCGCGCGCCGCCGTCCCTCTCCTCTTTTCCGCGTTTCCTACCGTACTTCACTCCGCTTCCCCTGTCAAGTCTTGTTTCTTCGATTTCCACCGATTTTCCACGGAAACTTCGAGCGGCCACTTCGCGCGGAAACTTTCTCGCCTCGGATCGCGGCGGCGGAAGAATACAAATAGGGAGCGCCGCTGCCCTCGAGGGTTAACGCGTTTTGACGGGATTCGGTTTATAGTTCGGCTACGAGCCTGTTTCCTTCTTGTTCACGGAGAAATCTCCGACGATTTTCGATTTTTTATTGCTTCCACTTAAGGTACTTGTTTCCTAAATCGAAAGTATTGAAAATTGCTTGAAATCTTGTACAAAATTAATATAGGTATCAACGAACATATATATGTAACAAAATTAATATAGGTATCAACGAACATATATATATAATGTGTAACTACCTTAAGTGTAATAAAAATCTGTATATGTTTGTGTTCACGTGATTTTCGAACGGATTTGCCGGTCTATTATTGAATAACAAGATTCGTGTCGAGACGAGAAAAATGGACCGAGAGGGTTAAAACGAACGATTTTCTCGGAGGGTTTGTCAATATCGGAGAACTATTAGTGGCGATTAAGCTATGGATTATGCGTCGGTGAGAGCATTTTCCCGTTAAAAAAGGAGAGCTCCCTGGGAAATTAATTAAGCCCCGGGAATAAAATTAGAAGGGGATGATAACTTATCGGGAAATCGAGTTTCCGTATTATCGCGGCGAGAAGAAAAGGGTTGCGCGAAGGGATTGCTCGGTGGGAAAGCTTTTGTAACCGAGTTACGCGGCTTTCTTATAGCCCCTTCGCCCGCTTTACGTTTTTTAGAACGTCCCGATCCGTTTAACGTGTAATAAACTATGTACCGAAGTTGATAGAATTTTTTATCGAACATTTAAACCGGAGTATAACCCGAGCAAATGTTGACCCACCGATTTCATGTTTATTCGCCTCACATTTTATTAATATTATACGAAACGTTATTAATTTAAAATTTACGGATAAAATTGATTTACGCAATCTGTAAATACACATATTTTCATCCCTTTTAAAAAACCGTATGTAGATCAACTGAATAGATGAGAAAAGAAATGGCGGACGATTATTAAACGGGACGAAGTTAAAGCGCGTAATTAGTGACGCTTGGCGCCGGTAAAATACGATCTACAACGATTTGAGCGCGGATCGAACGGACAGAGATGAGAGCGGGTCATGTATCTTGAAAAATAAGTGTCGAATCGAGTGGCGAACAGGTCTGACGTTAATTAAAAGCGCCGCCGCCCGGAAGGAAGACCTCGTCGAGGAAATTCCCGAACGGGATCCAACGCCGTTAATGGATCGAACGCTTTTTTTCTTCTTCTTCTCACCTCTCTCCCCGGATAATTTCTAACTCCCGGTTTTTGCTCGTTAAACCGAACGCGCCGTCATATATATATATATATCTATATATATATTTTTTTTTCCTTTTCAACTTTCACGGCTCGTTAGGATAAGAAACGGAAAGAGAGGCGGCTTCCCGTTTCGACGTGCCCGTCGATTCAGCGAATCTCGACTGTTAAGGGAATTGGTATGATTCTCGATGAGGAGGATGAATAAAATTTTTGCTGGATCGAGGGAACGGAACGAGAACTGATTGGCTATTCCGACTGTAGACAATTCGCTCGCCCTCGGTACTCGTAACCAGCTCATAGGCAATTTTCTGTAATAACGCGCTGCCGGAGAGCTTGAAACTTTGATAACATTTTAGATAACCGAGATCGGTTAATTGGAATCGTTACAAAAGGGTATTAATTTCGCATGATATTGAACAAAGAGAATACGTTCTCCGCGGGAGAATCCGCCCGAACTGTTTCACTGAATTATTTCAAGTTTAAACGTTCAGAGGGATGAGGGCATCGTTTAGGGTCGTAATCAAATTTCTTGTTTCAATAATAAACAGGAATTTTTTCAAGCAAATCGATACTGAACTGTCTCTTTTATTTTTTAATAAATTCCAGGCCAGGGAATGTGGATTAAATCCTATACCCGTTGAATATAAAATCCACAGCGACCTGACGTTTCTCCCATCGCAGGCAATTTCACAAACATAAAAAACTACTTGATCTGTTAAGCAGGGAATCGTTCAAATCGGATTACGATAAAATCCGGGAACCGCGAATTAACCGCGAATGCCCCGCGGAAAACAATAGCGGCGGAAAACGGTCGAGAATGATTAGCCAGTTCCAGGAATATCCCCGGGACCTAACGAGAAACGAGCAGACGAAAGAGCGTACGTATAACGAACCGTGAGAGACTTTACGGAGCGTGAATAAACGCGGTGGTTAGTGCACGATCGTCCCTATAAATACGCCGTTAAACGACGTCGTCGGTTGTTACTGCAATGCTCTAAAGATTTCGCACTTGGACACCCGGCGATGGAATTCCGGTATGCTAACTCAGCCCAAACACTGGACGTTGTTCCAGTCCGGAGCGAAACGCCGTTTAACGTAGATAAAACGTGCACCTCGTAAATCAAAGTTAATTCCAATTAAAAAGAAACGAGAAATTAGTTCTTATAAAACGTAATTTGAAAATTCGACGAGGAAGATCAAGGGTGCGGATAATTCAAGCAGTTTCGGAGGCGTTTGATAAAACTAGCATCGGAAATTATTTCCGTGGGCGAACAAATTAATGGACAGGTTAATTCGGTCTCTGAAGAGCGACGATGCACGAGGAGCAGATTCCCGTGAGGATCGACTACGCTACACGTACACTAAATATAGTGTAGTATCGCAACGCGAAAATTATAATGAACAACCACGCAGGATCGTGTAATGTACCGCGAAATGCTATTTGTTAATTTAGCGTTTTGCGGGGCCACCGTAGCTCACCTTGATTCATGGGTTAAAGTTGTACGTACCGCGGCCGTGCCACTCGATGCGCTCCGCTAGCTAGTAGAGTAGGTCGATAATTGGTCAGACACTCCGCTACCCGGCGTATCCATTCATCTGTTTAACGTTATCGTAGTTACATTGTAATGAGGAGCGTAACCCATTAGAAAATCTATTTATACCTCCGATGCTCTTACTTTTGCGCCAGTTATATTATAATAATACGAATTGATTCACGCTACCATCATTAAAATGATTATAATTGAACCGTTTTTATTTGGAAAGTGGCCTAAGTCCATTTATACTTACATTGAGATATTTAAGGGTTTGTGTTTCAATGCAATTAAAAATATGCAGTGACTTCCATTAATATTCAGACACATTTCGAAACGGTATAAAATTGTTAGTATTGGATCACAAAGAATTTTATCTTCCTTTTAATTAAGTTAGTTAGCTCCATTTTAAAGAACTTATTCCGTTTTTAAGTGTGTCCGAATATTAATGGGAGTCACTGTACGTACAGGATACTAACGAGTCATACTGCTTAAGTGTAACTAAGAGTGTTAAATTTATCCTCTTAAAATAATGACAATTATTAAGTGAATAATATGCGTTTTCTTTACAAGAATGGAGTTAAGCCACTTTCAAAATTAACAACCAGATTCATTATAAAATTTGAAGGAGCCCAAGTCCATCATAATTTAAGATGCTTCAAAAAAACAATACTCAATTTATTTTACAACATTTCAAAAACAATGTATGCGATTCAAAACATTTTTTAACTACATAATTTCAACCACTTTCAAAATAAACGGCTCAATTAATTATTTTACTAATAGAAACTGTTATTAAAATTGATGAAACCGAAGTCTGAAGCTCTTACCAATGTTCTCTGTGCAATTAAGGATTCGTGTTTCAATGCAATTAAAAATATACGTACAGGATACTAATGAGTCTAAGAGTGTTAAATTTATCCTATTAAAATAATGACAATTATTAAGTGAATAATACGCGTTTTCTTATCAAGAATGGAGTTAGGCCACTTTCAAAATTAACAACCAGATTCATTATAAAATTTGAAGGAGCCCAAATCCATTCAACATAATTTAAGATGCTTCAAAAAAACAATACTCAATTTATTATATAATATAATGTATGCGATTCAAAACATTTTTTAACTACATAATTTCAACCACTTTCAAAATAAACGGCTCAATTAATTATTTTACTAATAGAAACTGTTATTAAAATTGATTAACCCTAAGTTTGAAGCTCTTACCAATGTTCTCTGTGCAATTAACACGAGAGTGGACTTCGGTTTCGGGGAAGATGAAAAGTCGTACGTCATCGCGGTGCATTAACGTTACGACTAACACGGCGCATATATATATATACGTACGCGTCGCGTGTAATTCCGACACGATGCAAATTAGCAGCAGGCTGCCGCGTTAAGGCGTCGTGTAACAACCTATGGAGGATTATTTAGGACGTAACGCGACGCGATTAATGGGCTCCCTGCTCGGGTACTCCTTTCGCTACTCCGATAATCCGTCGTTTAATAAAATACGAATCAACGGTAACTGTATAATTACCCCTGTTAAACAATCTACGGGCTCCGCGTTGTAATTTATCAAGGTTACGCGCGCTCCCGCTTCGCGCGCCGGAGCTTAAATTTCGTGCCCCGAGTTCGGTGTCTCTAGTCACATAAAGTACTCCGCATTTTTTATGATTACACCGAAGAATCATTACGAAATCTGCCGTAATAAATTGTAATACTTAGATTACTTCAATCGTTATGAATGCGAGTACACTAATACGTCGTAATCCCAAAGCGGATTGCGAATCTATATTTCGGAATTATGTTTTCGCATCAGATTTTCGAAGCCCTCTATGGCAAACTGTGGACAGAAGACGATTTACCACCCGGAGCCCATTTCCAATCTCCAGCCGGAATTTTTGCCCGAATTCGAAATTCCATCAACCATATCCCGTCCCTCTGCCAATTCCAATTATTTCAAGCATCCCATTTGAACGGTGGCGCTCGGTCCCGGCCTAACGGGCCATTAAAACTTCCGCCGATCGAGGGACTTAAAATTTAAGCACCGCGGGCGCAAAAAGTCGAGTGACTCGTTAATACAAAAACGGTAAAAGAAGTCGAACGGACGCCTGCCCCGGGTCTGACCCGGCGGTGGAAAAAGGGGAGGCTGACAGACCGGCGAACGATCAAAGAAATTGATGAGCAATGAATAAGGAATTAAGTGGCACGTCCGTATAAATCAGTCGAATTAATATTCGCGCACGATACCGTTCGGACTCTCGATCGAGGGCCGCCCGCGTCTAGACGCGGTGTTTAATTGCTCGGCGGTTAATCCGTGAAATAACCGTGACGGGGAAAAAACCGATTCTAAAATGCAGTTCGATATCCTTTCTGACTTCCGTTCACTTTGAGCCGCGAGTTTTCAGGACTCTCGCGCGGCTCACAGAAAGGACGCAATATGCTTAATGGACCGGCGCGACATTTCGCGACTCGCATTTTCCGATTTTTGCCCCGGCTTAAGCTTCCTCGGCCTCCATTAACTAATTGACGCGACGAGATTCCCGCGATATCGTTGACCGGGAACAGGAGGAGTCCTTGGAACGTGATAGGACACACCGGGCTCCTGAAGGAAACGCGAAACTCGACGGAGGCGGAGCCGCACGGTTCGAGAACGTCTGTGGTCTTGATCTCAGAAGCTGGCCGTAATCTCAGAGTCCCCTTTTATACACTGTTTCCGTTTGAAAGGCTTCTGTACCGCAAATCACCGAGTAACACGGTATTACTCGGAACTTCGTGTATGACGAAGTGAATTTAAAACCGTGATTAAGAGCGAGCGAACAGAAATAGGAGACGGACCTCCAAATAGAAACTAGATTGAAATAATAATTTACTCTAAAAGCAAAACCGCGTTAGAAACTATTTTCGAGTTACGTGATCGATCATCTATTTCCAGGACGCTTCAATCGAATTAATACTAAAAGGATCGACAAATATCTAAAATATTTACCGTCGTTTCGTCTCCGTTTGCGATTGGAAAAAACGGGATTTGATGTCTATTCTGGATCCAGTTGGAAGACGGAAGAGGAAACGGGAGTCTGATACGAGATACGATGGCCCCGGCTGGGATATTNGAATTAATACTAAAAGGATCGACAAATATCTAAAATATTTACCGTCGTTTTGTCTCCGCTTGCGATTTGAAAAAATGGGATTTGATGTCTATTCCGGATCCAGTTGGAAGACGGAAGAGGAAACGGGAGTCTGATACGAGATACGATGGCCCCGGCTGGGATATTCGCTCGACGGGTGTATCGCGAGATAATTTGGTATGCAAATGTCAAAGCGCGCGCGGGCGCGCGTACGACTCATATCGGTCGTTCAATTATGTGTAACGCTTAGTTAATTAGCCCGCAGCCGGCTGCTATTTAATTGCTCATTACGGTCGTAATTTGTAATTAAACGGAACACGAGAACACGTTTCGCTGGACAAGAAGAGGGAACACCCCCGTGTCTCGTGGGTAGACACACACTATCGCTACGCTCTCCCTGCCTTTCTGTCTCTATCGACGACGTCATTAACGCGCCCCGCGGAGCTGCAATTTGCAAAATTGATGGGATATCAAATCTCACGCGTACGCGTCTTACCAGCTAACCTTCTTCGAGGAAACCACCAAATTTTCAAATGGAATAAAAATGGTCAATGAAATAAACCTTCATTAAAAATAATTAAGACGACTCCAAACACGTTGAACCTGTACACGGACACAGAGAAATTAAGCAGCATATACAGAGGGGTACAAAAAAATGTATCCACTGTTTAAAAGTCCATAACTTGCAAATTAATTGACGGAGTTGTCTCATTTTTGGTAGTGTAATAGTTTGTAGTTCCGGCAATCGCCATACAAGCGTTGTATTGCGTTGTTTTGTTTTGTCAGATGACAGTCGCCAGATAGTTAGTGTTTGTATTTGCATATTAATTTATTTTTGTTTTGCAATTCTAATTACTTGAAGACATCTTAATACTACATATGTCACCAATATTTTAGAAATAAATAAATTCTTACGTAAAATCTACTGCTTTTACATACAACTCCAAGCAACCAAAAATTATATCCGTTCCACATGCAAATATTTTCTCAAATAAATCCGTATCCAAAGGGTTAAATCGTTGTTGTAGATATATATTGTTGTAGATTATAGACACTTGATAAGGGCTTACAAATGAGCCGAAACGTTGTACTTTACAATTATCTTATGGAAATAAACTGACTCTTGTTGAGGCATTCGTCCAAGAATAACAGATCGTTTTGAGAATTATTAGAAATAAACCTTCTTTTAATGTCCTTCGAGCCAAAAGTCGCGGTTACATTTTTCAACGACCGGCAGGGAAAATTATTCAGCAACCACGTCGGCGTATGTCATTTGTAACTGTGCCACCCCATTCGTTGCCAAGGATCCCTACGACGAAACGTAAAATGTTCGCGTCTCGGTTCAGGAATCGGGCGGCGGCGCGCAACTCGGATAAAACTCGGCAAACGTATACAAGAATTCAAAAGAAGGAAACGTCGAATTCGCCGTGGATATTTTACGACCCGAGATTGATGGTTAGCCGGCTGGTTCCCGCCTAATACCGGAGGATACCGGAGGACAGAGAGAGCCTCCCGGTTCCTCGAGACTGTCCGGGGGAAGATGGATATTCGTAATTTTCCCTAGCCGTCTTCCACCCTATTTTTCCCTGCCCGATTTTCTTTTGGCACGCCCTATTAGAACGCGATGGATTGATCGAATCGGTATGTGTTCGACGATCGACTCTAATGGACTCCGGAAATAATTTTATTCATGGTACAACGACTGTTGCCAGTTGAAAATCTGAAGTGGGATGCAAATAATTACCGCGGCTAATTAGTATAATGCGTTCGCCTGTTGGACTAATAATAATATAGGAGTGCTCCAAACTTCTGAACTCGAAATCCCAAAGCATGAACTATATCGTGATTAAATTAAAATACTCGTGTAGATAAAATTTCAGTTCCCTGCAGGCACACAGGTATAATAATAATATCCTGCATGTCTCGGGCTCGCTTAAACGAAACTACTTCGCTCGGAAACGTGTCCATACANTAATATAGGAGTGCTCCAAACTTCTGAACTCGAAATCCCAAAGCATGAACTATATCGTGATTAAATTAAAATACTCGTGTAGATAAAATTTCAGTTCCCTGCAGGCTCGCAGGTATAATAATAATATCCTGCATGTCTCGGGCTCGCTTAAACGAAACTACTTCGCTCGGAAACGTGTCCATACGTCAAACCGTCTTGATACATGAACGCGTACAATCGCAGACGAAAAATCGGAAGCACGAAACAAAAGCTTCCCCGGGTATGCCGCGACGTAGCTATATCAATAATGGCCATGGGTGGCGGGCCTTCCATACGTATGACAATGGATATTAATATATCCCTTGTACCACTGTCCTGCATTCAGAATATTCCATGTACTCTCGCCGTGATTCGATCATTAATTCTATTTGATTTTAATAAAATGTATTGATTTATTATACCTGCTATTTGATTTAAAAGTGCATTTATAAAATCGCTAAATTAAATAAGAGGAAATGATATTGCAGAACCGTTCGCCGACCATGTCCAAGAGGGAAAATATTAATTTAATAAACCGACGCGTTTTCGTGTAATAAAAATAAACGCGATATCGAAGGGTAGAATGCAACAAGCTCTCCGCGAAGCATATCGATATCACCATCCGAACGGTATTAAATGTTACTTGAAAAATGCTCGTCCGCGAAATCGAAGGGACAGAGGTTGCCGTTGCGTACAGCTTCTTATCCGCTGATAAATTAAGTGGCTCAGACGCGGACGATAAATTCGAACCGAGAGCCGCGTCCGATGATTTACGGCCGCGGACTACTCCAGGAAGCCGGTGATCTATGACCCCGCGAGGGTCAGCCTTCGCGAGGGTAAAACAATGCGACGCTCCGCCGGTTGACCCCACGCACGTGCTTTTGCGTGTACGTACTTAAACTCAGCCCGTGAGCGATGAGTACTCATGGAAAACCGTGAAAAATTCCGACGAGAATTTTAAGGAGGTTCATCCGGTTAAGGAATTAACAGATAGATCTCCAAACAAAATTTGGTAGCCTACAGATGAACCTCCTTAAATACGAACGCGACTCGTATCGTTGAGAAAGGATAGATCGTTTCTTTATGTAAAGAGAGAATTGTGCGAACGACAAACTGTTGCCCAAAATCGTGTCTCTTGTTATGGACCTTTCGATCCCGTCGGAGAGGAGATCGTTTGTCCGATTATTCCAGATGGATACGCGAACGACACGTGCAGAGGATTTCTATGAAGGAGACAATAAAAAAGTGAGGGGGAACGTGCAATTGCTGGACCACTGGATCGAGAGATCTCGTTCGCCGGCTTTGGATTGAAACCTTTTTCACGGTGCCTTTGATCGGTGAAAAAAACGGCAATAACGAGAGGAAAAAGGACGATCGGGCGGCAATTAAGAGAATCCGAGGAAAACCGAGGCTCTGCGAGCGTACCCCGGGAAATAATAGTCCGCACGGTATTCAAGATTAATATCTGTGTCTATCGTCGTCGGCCCGATGAAAAACTGTGATCAGTCGGCAGCCGCGGCAAGAGGATTTCCTTTCGCCGCGATGATTATATGCGAGCGTGTGAATTTATCGGCGAACGGGTACTCATTACTGGAGGATTTGCCGGGATAGTTGCAACGCTTCAAACGAGATATATTACTCCCGAAATTGTTAGTTCATTGGTTTCGTTAATGAGCACTGTCGATGTATCTCCATCGACTAATTAATTATACATTACTACCCATCTCCTACTTGATTCTATGGATCACTCTCCGCTCCGATTAATTGCGAAAATTAATTTCTTCTTTACACGAAACATGTTAACATAAATTCAAAACAATTTGTCTTTTTCGATTCATGCAATTATGAGAATTTTACAAAGTATAATATATCTGATATAATAAGTAATCTATGGACAGAATGGAAAATAGAAAAGAATTGTTTCAGTAGAGCGAAATTAATTATACATTACTACCCATCTCCTACTTGATTCTATGGATCACTCTCCGCTCCGATTAATTGCGAAAATTAATTTCTTCTTTACACGAAACATGTTAACATAAATTCAAAACAATTTGTCTTTTTTGATTCATGCAATTATGAGAATTTTACAAAGTATAATATATCTGATATAATAAGTAATCTATGGACAGAATGGAAAATAGAAAAGAATTGTTTCAGTAGAGCGAAGGAGCTATGGAACCAATACAGGAATTCCTGCCGCGACAAACATAAGTAGAATTCTCTACCCGTCCTCGAATTCATACAACTTAACTGGGGAAAGGAATTTAATTCACCGACGATGAAATTGTTCGACTAAACAGACGACTCTCTATCGAATCGGAAAATAACAAGCACCTGGCTTCGCCGATAAAGTTCGTGGATGAATATACACGGTGACTGAGAGAAAAAGTTATCGTCCGCATTGCTTCGTTGGTTTCATTAAGAGGAACATTTTTGTTAAATTAATACACATTGAATATCACTCTAATTTCGACAAATTACAATTTTTATACGACTACGATGCAATCAGTAAGCGCTACATTATATTCGAGGATAATTCTGAATAAAGGGAAGCAGTGTTTACATAGTAAGAGAGGAGAGCGGGAGACTTGGTAGCAGCAACCTCTTTAATTTGAAAATACACGAGACAAAAATTGTTTCCACGTTCTTTGAAGCCGAGCCAAGATAACGTCGTCAAAGGGGTACGACGAACGGCTAATATAATGTATAATGCACTTGTTTAGAGTAAAGAGAGACCTCCATCTGGGAAAGAATGCCCCGGGTAAAGGCCGCCTTTATTAAAATCTCTGCCCTCGTGTCTTTCCTCCTTTTTTTCGGAGTAATCAAGCCCGAATATTTAACAACACTTCCCACAGTGCATAAATTTAATGAAAGACTCGCGACTTTCGACGTTTCCCAGCGATCTCTGTCATAGTTTTACGATATTGCATTCCCTACGCGTTCCAACAGCTAGAAATTTCATTTCAGTTATTCATAAAGAGGTGTATTCCGCCAGACAAATGTGACACAATAAAATCATGCATGAATAAAATGAATCTCAATTTCAAAACGTGCAAAATATAATATATCGCTGCCGGTTTTGCTAATTGCGATTAAAAATGTATAACGAGCACCGTATGAATTACAGACGAGCTCTGTTAAATTTTAATTCGACACACGAGGTATTCTGATACCGGCGAGCCTCGCTCCCAATCGAGTTACGTTATTGTGACTAAGTACTTCTCAAAGCAAACTCGCGAGATTCGTTGAACGAGGCGGAAAGGAAATTGTCTGATCCCGACGGTCGATTCCCACTTTCCAGCGGGTTTCCGCCGACGCGATGGCTTGCGAGAGTACTTAAAAATCCTTTTCCACTCGCCCGGCCCGTTCGAAACTAAATCTCCTCCGCGGAAACGTCTAAAAGGGGTGAAACATTTACGCGGCAACTTCGACGAAAGTTTTAAAGACCCTCCGTCTTTAACGGCACCCCGCCCCGTATATATTTCACCCGTTCCTCCTCTTATCCGAAAAGCCTTTTTATCACCCTTAATTGAATCCGTGGCATGGACGTTCGTCATGAAATTGTTCGGCCATTCGTATACATTAAGCGATTTAAAATACCGCACGAAGCGAGAAAAATCGTGAATACAATGAATTAATAATTAACGTAACATCGCCTCGAACTTTGATTCGTAAAAAATCGCCAAAGATTTGATAATATAAATCGCATAAATTAGGCGACTTAAAATACGCACGAAGCGAGGATGAAAAATCGTGAATACAATGAATTAATAATTAGCGTAACATCGCCTCGAATTTTGATTCGTAAAAAATCTCCGAAGATTTAATAATATAAATCGTATAAATTAGGCGACTTAAAATACGCACGAAGCGAGGATGAAAAATCGTGAATACAATGAATTAATAATTAGCGTAACATCGCCTCGAATTTTGATTCGTAAAAAATCTCCGAAGATTTAATAATATAAATCGTATAAATTAGGCGACTTAAAATACGCACGAAGCGAGGATGAAAAATCGTGAATACAATGAATTAATAATTAGCGTAACATCGCCTCGAATTTTGATTCGTAAAAAATCTCCGAAGATTTAATAATATAAATCGTATAAATTAGGCGACTTAAAATACGCACGAAGCGAGGATGAAAAATCGTGAATACAATGAATTAATAATTAGCGTAACATCGCCTCGAATTTTGATTCGTAAAAAATCTCCGAAGATTTAATAATATAAATCGTATAAATTAGGCGACTTAAAATACGCACGAAGCGAGGATGAAAAATCGTGAATACAATGAATTAATAATTAGCGTAACATCGCCTCGAATTTTGATTCGTAAAAAATCTCCGAAGATTTAATAATATAAATCGTATAAATTAGGCGACTTAAAATACGCACGAAGCGAGGATGAAAAATCGTGAATACAATGAATTAATAATTAATGTAACATCGCCTCGTAAAAAAATCTATGGAGATTTAATACGAAACGGGACGAGCGAAGTGGAGACAAGGACCGAGTCGAAATTGAAAGGAGGAACGCGCGATTCCAATTACCACGCCATTATTTTTGTACTCCCGTTACATGTACAGGCTGACCAGAACGACACGCCAGAATGGACGATTGATTTATCGATGAGGAAATTAATATCCTTCGAGAGAGGCCAGGGTGGAGAACCGGTTTCCACTACCTGACTCCCTCTTCCCTGCCTGCCTCCTGTATGGGCGTCGCTTTGTTGCCACTGACCGCACCCTGGAAATGTTAGGCTGCGAAAACAACCGGGACTCACCCTCTTTTCAATCACCCTTACCGTTGAAAAACATGAACCATTGTATCGACCAGATCTCGACACCGACCTTGATAACTTTTCCTGCTCTTATGCTAATTAACAAACGCTCGTGTTAAATACTCATTCCTTTCCCCGTTATCTCGTTCCCTTACAATTTGCATATGGAGAACTAACCCTTCCTTTAATTGCAACCGGAAGTCGATATCGAAATACAACACGAAACAGAATTCTGTCGGAGCATTTGTTTAATCCTTTACCGAAATTTTTCCGGACCCTCGTAAATCGGGGGTTTCGGCCCCCACGGCGTCGCATCCATCTCCATAAATACGAGATAAGAGTAGGTAAGTACACAGCCAGCGAAGACATACGCGGTAGAATTCGCGCGATGCGTCATTCTCCCGGGTAATGGTTTAAAAGCTTTTCGTTGGCGCGGGCCCGGCCCAAAGGGTGTACACACGTTCATCGTCGGAGAAAACGGCGGGCTGGGTAACTTCGGCGAGGATAAGTGCCGTATTGGCATTTGACTGCCGGCTAGGGGCACGTCTGGGAAATGTACAGCGGAGCTGTACGAGGAGCTGCCGCCGAGGAATGGGAAATGGGTTGGCCGGGGACGGCGACGCTGATGGTATGGGATGCCTCCGAATGGATGCTTGTGTCTGAGCCCATCCGAACGGGAGGGATCCTTCCCGGTGTGTCTCTCCGCCGGGAAAGGGCCCAGACGCACCGCGATTCGATTCGAGCCGACTGGCATTCCTTTCCGTTGAATTCCTGTCGAACGTCAAGACCCCGTCTCGCCGACGGCTAACCGTCAGACGTCGGAAAACTACGATGAAAACTCTTTTTCCTGAGGGCACATACTCGACCGGGTCGACCGGCACGAGGGTCAGTTTCGGGATAGATCGAATTTCATTTCAAAGATCCCTCTGATTAAAATTCTCAGAATTCGTCGCGAATTCATTTCTCGATTCCCATTAGATTCCATTCACGGTAGAATGATAACGTTGAACTGCGTCAAACATAATTGTAGTCAACCCCGTCCGGGCCTTTGATAGAGAGCCGCGGCTCTCCTCGACGACTTCTTAATCAGCCGGCACGAACGATGTTTTGATAGCCGCTAAATCGATTATCTCGATACGTGTTATTCGTTTTCGCTCTCCGCCCGTGACACTAATGACGTTAAAACGGATATACGCGCTGATCGATGGAGCCGATCGTTAAGCCATCGATTCGGCGGCATGTAGCCAGGCCTAATTAAAGAATAACGACGACGGTAGTCACCCGGACCCGTTCCTCAAATACGAACCGGCCCCGAAATGATGCATCAACTCTTCTCCGATTTTATTTTCTCTTATCCGCAGCGCGTCCCTCCAGTGCGCATTCCACCTGCTCGTTAGTTCCAGCTAATTTGAATCGGGAACACACAGCATTTCTGATCTGTCTCTCCCTTCGCAATGGCAATCAGAATACAAACCAAACTTTGAACAATCAATTTCTTAAGGAGGTTCATCCGGTTAAGGAATTAACAGATAGATCTCCACAAAAAAATTTGATAGTCTATAACAGTATATCAGGATACCTGAAAAAAATTTTTAAGTCATTTGGATACCTTAATGATGAGATATTAATATAAATATTTTTTACAATTTTACATGTAGTCATATGGAAAAGAGTGATTTCCCAGACTTTTATCGCTAATTTATTAGGTATTGACAGATAGTTTAGAATGAAACTTATGTCATATTAAAGAGAAACATTTAACGAATATTTTAATTGCTAATTTAGGTAGATTGGGTGACTATGAGTCGAGAAATGTATAAACACAACAAACGAAATGTGCATTTTTCAGCAGTAGATGTACGCTAGTCAAGCGAGCTCCCCTTTTCTATAACTTGCATTTGACTTGCTATGCAGATGAACCTCCTTAAACACATATTAATGCAAATTTACGATAAATTTAATGCATTTTCAAGAAAATTTAATGAACTTTGAGAAAATTTATTGAATTTTCAAGAAAACTTAATGTAGGGTTCATGAAAATTAGTGTTCCGCATATTTAATCAAATTTCTGATTAAATTTAATAAAAAAATACAAGCTCCCCTTTTCTATAACTTGCATTTGACTTGCGATGTACCAGATGAACCTCCTTAAACACATATTAATGCAAATTTACGATAAATTTAATGCATTTTCAAGAAAATTTAGTAAACCTTGAGAAAATTTATTGAATTTTCAAGAAAACTTACTGTAGGGGTTCATGAAAATTAGTGTTCCGCATATTAATCAAATTTCTGATTAAATTTAATAAAAAAATACAAGCTCTCCTTTTCTATAACTTGCATTTGACTTGCTATGTACCAAATGAACCTCCTTAAATAATTCTATCAATTTTTATAATACTTGCAGTTGGATATTCCTGACCGGTTCCCTTGTACCGATTTAAAAAATTCCTTTCGCCGCTGTGAACAATGGGAAGTTAGTGGAACGGCGCGAGAAAAGGGTAACTCGCGGTTGAGGATTCCACGGGTGCAATTTGTATCCGGCGCACCTCGACGCGATGCCTCTATCTGATCGCCGGGGGACGCGATAGGCGCGATAACAAGTGTGTATACCACGTTAATCTCGCGGGCTGAATGGACGACGCGATCCGAGAATACAGATGTTATCCGTGTTGTGTACGTAGCTTAGAGATTAGAGAGTGATGACCGGTCCGGCACCCGGCCGGCGCCGATCAGACTATCAGACGCGAATCCTTCCTGCTAACTGTAATCCGTACGACTCTAAGCTTCCCCATTTAGATGTAAATACCGGTCGCGACGTGGAAAAACCGTACACCCGTTTATGCTCCATTTTTATCGCTTTCCGTCTGCTGCTGTTAAGCTGTCGCTATTCTAAAAGATGATTTAATAAAAATTTGTACGAATTGAAATTGTGAAATTTCAAAAATTGTGAAATAAAATTTTTCAATCGATCTCAGCGTTTAAAATATCTCTTATAAATGGAACGTCTTATGCCATGAAAACACGTTTAAAAAGAACTGCAGGTGGAAGAGATTGAATTGATAAACCAGCCAGAATAAAATGCAGCAGGGATCGATTCCGTTTCAATTGGAACCCGATTATCGAAATGTGCACACAAACATTCCAGCACTTCGCAACGAAATTTCCTGTTTTAATGTCTCCCCGCTCGTATCGATTCCCGCTCTCGTAAACTGTTATCAAAACCGTTTTGCGTTCCGATTTTTTCCCACCGTCCTCGCCGTCGCGCAACACAGCGAAACAAAAAATAAAAAAAAAAAGAGAAAAAAAACGAGGAAACCGAACGAGGATTTGCGATGATCGGGCGCAAACTCTTTCAGCCCCGCGGACATTTTTGCATTTATATTAAATGCGAAATCGTCGATCGTTTCGACGTTTTTCTACCGTTTCGTGCGCGCTCTCACGTCTCCTCCACAAAGGATCGTACAACCGGTGTCATTATACGCGATCTCTTTACAAAAAAATCGTTTGTTCAAACAAGTGCAGTATTCCTTTTGGGAAACACACAATTGCTTTTTGAAAACCGTCCGAGGGAACGGTGGAAAAAATGTGACGCGTGTTTAGTAGTCCGTCTGGGTGTGGGCCGTTAGTATTCGAGCGGTTTGGCGAATTTCGCCGACGAACAGCTTTCAATCCGGGATCATTCTTCACGGGGTTACAACCGAATACACCCAACAATGCGGTAGTACTAGAGAGCAATTTGGTATCCATCTTGGGTCCGACAAAACCCGTAGCAATGCGCGCATACAGCCGAACGGAAGCCCATTGCTCACCTCGGGAGCACAATGCAAGTTGCCGCAATGTCCGATTCGTCAACATCCGGTTGGGCTCCTCGAGACCTCGCCGGGAAACTAATTGGCCCATTTTTCTCGTCAACGTCTATTTCGCGCCGAGGGGAATACGAGTGGCCCGGGCCATTTACCAATTGCTTCGACAGGAACCCCCCC
>SMSR01009160.1:32176-51434 GCA_019453355.1 Ceratina japonica | reverse complement strand
CAACGACGCTTGACATTATTCATCTTACTCTTGACCCGGTATATCTAAACTCCTTATATTCCATTAAACTGCAATCTCGCCCCTCTCTATCGTTCCCCCTCGTTAAACGATTAATATCTTAGACCTAAGATTAATACGATCATCTAATATCTAATCCAACGCGACAGATTCAACCATGTTTCAAATTCCTAATTCATGATAATAAATAACTATCTACCCTCCCAAATAAAATGATGAATATTAAAAAATAAGATGTGAAACATTTTTCATTTTTAATAAATGATGGAATTTTTGTAAAGGTGCATGGAAATTGTTTATATTGAAAGGATTGATGATGGGCAAATGTCGGGTCGTTTCGGCGCGACATAAACTTTGCATAATGGCACGGTATTACGAAGATGGATAGTGGATAGCAGTCGCGATTGGAAGTGACGTCGTTTAGGACGATTCCGGACCCGGGTCACGCACTCCGTGGTTCCGCCGTTGCTGGTACCGGCAATATCGTACATCTCTGGCCAACGGTCAGCAAGAGTGATATTTATGTCGAGCCCGGGGTCCGCGGTAAATATGAAAAGGATGAAACAAGCCACGGTCTAGATTTACAGCCCACACGTCCGGCAAAAATCTCATCTCCCCGCGCAGCGTTTAAGTGAAACGCCGATGGCCGTTCAGATACCGAAAGAACAATCGCCTTTTCATGCATCCATTGAAATATCGCGGCGGACGACGAAAAAATAGCGCGAAGAGAAAAACGGGGGAATCATTACGCTTCTCGTTGCGCGGCAATAAAAACAAACACGGGGACGCATTAATTTGAGACAAAGAGCAGAAACGTGGCCATTAATTACAAACGCCACTTGAGGGGAAATAAGAATCGACTGAATCGAAACGCGAGGAGGTTGGTTGAACATCAATTTAAACAGCGGAATTACGCGCCAAATTTGGCAACCCGATTCTCGCGCCGAGAGTCGCCCGAAAAGATTAATTTAAAAGGGTCCTCATTTATCTAAATGATGCTAACGAATCGCGACAGGTCGACAGTCAGGGTGCGTGGTTAAACAAGGCGTGAGTAACACGGGGAATCCGCAATTTATCACAGACCGCGGAGAGAGACAGAGAGAGAGAGGGAAACGAGAGCGCGGGAGATCCGTAAGGGATGTTTGATTAATATTCGGATTAATTCCCAGCGCCTAATCCCGTTGCTGGGGTGATTAATAACGCGAACCGGCTTCGCCTCGAGAGACAGAAAAGTAGGAGACAAAAGGAATTTAGGAGTCCCGTTAACGAGCGTATTCAATTAATCGACTACAGGAAAAAAACTTATACAATCAATAATAGTCTCGGATAATTCATTAAATATTCCCAGCAGGCCTCAAAAACCTAAAAAGCTTCCTTGAAATCTCAATTACCGTTTCTTAAGGAGGTTATAGAGGAGAGGATTATTAGGAGAGGATTATTAGGAGAATTAACAGATAGATCTGAAAAAAAAAATTTGATAGTCTATAACAGTATATCAGGATACCTCAAAAAAATTTTTAAGTAATTTGGATACCTTAATGATGAGATATTAATATAAATATTTTTTACAATTTTACATGTAGTCATATGGAAAAGAGTGATTTCCTAGACTTCTATCACTAATTTATTATATACTCTGGTCAAGCAAGCTCCCCTTTTCTGTAACTCGCATTTGACTTCCTATGTACCAGATGAACCTCCTTAAACACATATTAATGCAAATTTACGATAAATTTAATGAATTTTCAAGAAAATTTAATAAACCTTGAGAAAATTTATTGAATTTTCAAGAAAACTTACTGTAGGGGTTCATGAAAATTAGTGTTCCGCATATTAATCAAATTTCTGATTAAATTTAATAAAAAAAATACAAGCTCCCCTTTTCTATAACTTGCATTTGACTTGCTATGTACCAGATGAACCTCGTTAATCGCTCGCGCTTTGCCACATTCGAGCACATTAGAGTGAATAAAATTTGTCAGCGTCGGGGAACGCGGTTAAAAGGACGCGCGTAGTAACGCGGTGCCTGTTAAATTTTCAATTACGAGGAGCCCAAGGTCTGAGGGGAAAGTATGCCGCATAGTTAACGGACGTGCATTCATTATCGCGTCATACGCACGGGCCGCTCCGAAAAAGATACGCAGGTACGAGAGACACGCGAGCCCTTCGGGGGACCGTAAAAAGAAGCGGCGCGGCGGCGGTGTCTGCGTGCAACGCGAGCAAACGGCGAACAAAAAGAACGTTTCGCATGTTAACACGCACGCACTCGCGGCTCTTAATTAACGCGGGCATTTAAAAACGCAGCGACCGGGGATGACCAAGATTAATTCACGCCTACCTCTCTCTCTCCCTCTCTCTCTCTGTGTCTCTCGTTCTATCTCGCGTCCGGTTCGAGTAAATGTTCAACGAGACGTTTATATCGGTCGCGGAATGGAACGGGGCTTAATTAAGGTACCCTCGACTCCATTAGACGATGAAGTAACCCGGAGAATAAACTACATTCAGTTTTGCGGGGAACTGTCACGAGTTGTAACTTTACTCGTTAACACGCTTTTTTTCAAAACTACGTTTTTAGAATTTTAAAGATCTCCGCTGCGCGAGAGATAAAAATTCCTTTCGCAATTTCGTTTGAAACAGAACGTGTAATCCCGCGATTAAAATAAATTATGAATTAAACTGATTGAATAAATGTGCGCCAGACTGACTGCAAATAAAGACGCACGTTGACGAATGGCGATCGCGTAAATGACATGCTTAAAAGGAATTACTCGCCGCGTCGGGGATTCGAATAGCCGTGTAAATGGTTCCTGAGTACGAGAACGTTAAGAGATCCGCACTGGAACGGAGTCCAGTTTAAATGACGGCCTCGTCATCACCGGCTTGCACCAGCGGTGACATCATCGTCAAAGTGTACGCGCGTTTCAAAAGGATCATTCGAACCGTGTTACACCGTCTCCTCCTATCAATCGATGCCAATCGCAAACGGTTCATTCGGAAATAGCACTAGAACGCCGCGCTTCTTTAATCACCGCGACTCGATACGACGAAATATTTAATTACGCGTGCTTAATTGCACTTAGGGCTCTGTATAATTCAAACCTATAGCGAAAGACATCGACGTTTTAGCTGCTAAAAGCTCGGCGGTAAATTGATTTCGTTTGATCGCGACTGAAAGCTCGACTTTTTTCAAGTCCGAAACGGTGTTTTGGAACAAAGTTTTTGATTTTACGCTGCACCGGGTGCGGTGAATTTTTTAGCCAATCGAAAAGGAATTTGTAGCGATTCCGACCGAGTACTTTGTAAATTTCGTTACAGAACTCACCACCGTTGAGCAGTTACACGCGCTCCGCTCTCCTCGTGTTTAGAACATTGGCACTCACCTGAAAAAACGAACAAATTAGTATCAGAAACTTTGGATCGATGTCTATCCACGTTCGCGAAATAATATGAGCAGCGAGAGGAGAAAAGCCGAGATGCAATATTAAAATCTCATCATCAGTTTCACTCACCCTTCGTCATATCGAGATTTATAATTTATTTCAATCTCCCTCGCAAGATTCCCACGAATCTTTTATGTCCGAGGAAAGATTTTCGAGTGCAGCCGGAGGGGGAGGCGAGGGCGAAAGGCTCGGACCAGGGAAATCAGGGAACCGTCGCGGTATGCGGCGAGTAGTCGAACAAACGTGAGCGAATTTCCGGATCGGAAATCCGCGCCCGGTTCGGATCGTGCAATTTAAGCGTGCTCGGTTCGGTTGCGGTCGAGAGGAAAAAGAGAATCGTGTAAAAGATTCGGACAGAGCCGAGGAATTAGGGGGCGGGATATAAAGCCGGGAAATAAAACGCGCAAAAGGAATAAACCGACCGGGTGTGCGGCGCTGCGAACGAAACTGTGTAGAGATACGGTGAACAACTTACAAAAAAGCTCCGGGGAAAAACGAGGAAACGAACAAAAGCGTTAATAACAGTCTAAAAGTTCTAAAAGGAATACAAATTTCGGTTTAGCGAGAGCCACGAGGCGGAGGGGGGGCAGTAGTAGAAACCCGGGGCTCGATAACGAAAATGTTAAGGCGCAGTTTAGTCAAGCGAATCAGAAAAACGTCGAGGAAGAGTAAAGCGCGGGAAATCCAGACGGGCAATTTTATTTTGTCCGGGAAGAGACCGCGGGAATTAAAAACACAGAACAGGAGAGGTGAGAATGGTCCCGATAAAGGGAGGAGTACATAAAGCAGGGGGAACGGGGGGCCGCAAAATCGTCGAAGGGAAAACTGCCGCGACAGGGGTGGTCGCTACAAACGAGATAAACTTTCACGATTTTTCCTCTCTTTGCGGCCGCCGCGGTCGTGAATATAAACAGGTTTTCCCGGGGCGAATCTCCCTGCGCCCGTGGCTCGGCTGCTGCGCGGCGCCCATAGAAAATCTACGACAATTCAGACATGCCTCCGCGTATACGAGAGAAACGAGCAACGGTCGTGCGGAAAAATGTACGAAAAGGGGAGAGAAGAAAAGCGTCGCGCGCCTCGTTCCGCTCTCAATTCCGCGTGAAAATGTTTTCGGCGCTGATACACGCCGCTGTTCCCCGGAAAACGCGGCTCCCAGCCAGGGCAATTGATAAACAATGAGAAATACAATTTTACGATAATCATCGGATGTAATAAAAATTATTATTAAAGACGATTCGGAGATTTATTTATTTATTTATTTATTTATTTATTTATTTATTTATTAAACGGGTTAGGAAACCCTTCAAGGTACAAAACATAATAGTTTGAGCAGTACGGATGACATAAATAAGATATGAGAGCTCCACGAGTAGAAAACAAAGAGAGAGATAATAAAATTATAACGACAAGAAATGATCACGAAGCTTATGTCTAATGACAGGTACGGAATCGTTAAAGATGTCAAATAAATGACTGAGTCTATTAGCTTTGGACGTCATCCTTGCCATTACATTTACGTGCCCAAATCTGGATTTAAATCTTTCTTGGTAGAAAGTAGTGGTAGGCCTAAGACAACGCAATCGGGCAGTGAGCTTGATTTGTTCCAAAAGCATCGGAGAGTCAATATTATTATTTATCAGATAGAGATCTGGAGATGATGTCGTTCGACATTTATATTCAGGTTTATCTCCGGCCGGTTTACGAGTTCCGTTAACAGCCGCGGTTTAATGAATTCGCTACAATTACGGGTGATTGTAGGGGCGCGATCATTAACGCGGTTAGTTGCCTCGCGCAACTTATCTGCGAACGATGAAGTTTACTCCCTGTTATTCCTACGAAAGCGAGAGCTCGTTTGCACTTAACCCGGAACGATTTTCGCGTACGATTCCCGGCTGCGATCGTTGCACGCAACTTAGTCGCGTTCTGGGACTGAAACGCCCTCAACACGATGCTGCGATACCGCTTGATAGCGGCTAACTTTCAGATTGTCTGCCGCAACAACTCCGGCTGATACGAACTTGGCCGAGGTCGCGAGTAAACGCTATACACAGTCCGAATTTTTTCGAAAAAACGACGTTAATAAAAAAATGGAAGCGGGGACGTCGAGAGTGAAATTCCCGGGGGGGGGGACAATCGACGAGGAAGGAAGAAGGCAAGGACAGAACGGGGGAATACGGCAGCGTTTTTACGAGTGTAATAAATCGGATTCCGATATATGTACGGCACGGCGGGTACGTAAATTCGATTTATGGCGGCTCAATAAATAATACCGCTAGAGACACGTTTCAATTATCTCGGAAACGATACGCGTCCCCCCGGAGAGACGACGATTACTTCGACGCCGATCGTCACGCCTATGTTCGCAGTGCTTTCAACCTTTTATCGACTCTTTTCATTTCCCCCCATACAGTCATAATCTTTATATTTATACAATACTAACTCACTTTTATTTAAATCGCAAAAATTATTAGCTGCATGCAATTGACAATTGCTAGAAATAAAAAAAACTTATNAGCGTTTTTACGAGTGTAATAAATCGGATTCCGATATATGTACGGCACGGCGGGTACGTAAATTCGATTTATGGCGGCTCAATAAATAATACCGCTAGAGACACGTTTCAATTATCTCGGAAACGATACGCGTCCCCCCGGAGAGACGACGATTACTTCGACGCCGATCGTCACGCCTATGTTCGCAGTGCTTTCAACCTTTTATCGACTCTTTTCATTTCCCCCATACAGTCATAATCTTTATATTTATACAATACTAACTCACTTTTATTTAAATTGCAAAAATTATTAGCTGCATGCAATTGACAATTGCGAGAAATAAAAAAAACTTATGGAGGTTCATCCGGTTAAAGAATTAACAGATAGATCTCCAAAAAAAAATTTGACAGTCTATAAAAGTATACCAGGATACGTCAAAAAAATGTTTAAGTCATTTGGGTACCTTAATGATGAGATATCAATATTTTTTACAATATATTACAATATATAAATAACATAAATATAAAACATATATAAATAACATAAATATAAAACATATATAAATAACATTTTACAATATATAATAAATATTTTTTACAATTTTACACGTAGTCATATGGAAAAGAGTGATTTCCCAGATTTCTATCGCTAATTTATTAGGTATTGACAGACAGTTTTGAATGAAACTTGTGTCGTATTAAAGAGAAACATTTAACGAATATTTTAATTGCAAATTTAGGTAGATTGGGTGACTATGAATCGAGAAATATATAAACACAACAAACGAAATCTGCATCTTTCAACAGTAGATAACATCCGTTATTAACATGTACGCTAGTCAAGTAAGCTCCCCTTTTCTATAACTTGCATTTGACTTGCTATGCAAATGAACCTCCTTAAACACATATTAATGCAAATTTACGATAAATTTAATGAATTTTCAAGAAAATTTAATGAACTTTGAGAAAATGTACTGAATTTTCAAGAAAACTGAATGTAGGGTTCATGAAACTTAGTGTTCTGCATATTTAATCAAATTTCTGATTAAATTTAATAAAAAAAATACAAGTTCCCCTTTTCTATAACTTGCATTTGACTTGCTATGTGCCAGACGAACCTCCTTAACTCGAAGTCCTGATTAATGAAACACGAATCGTGTCTCGATATGAAAAAATACTGGCAACAGTTTCCGAGGTATCGCTATCAAGATTTCCCGTTGACAAGCTCCTGGAGTTCAAATTACACAATGCCCGAAGCAGCAGTTTATCTGTTCGACTGGCCACGAGGCTCATTAATAAACAGGTCTGCCAACGCGGTGCAACAATCGCCGCTGGTTAATCGGCGCGGAAAAAGTCCGTCCCGAGGAGGCCTACGGCTGATACAGACGCGGTGCTCGCTCTAACATGAATCGCAGATCGATTTCCGCGTTCGTTATCGACTTCTTTCTGTACCGAGCGGCGAACAACGCGCGGTGCTAGTAAAGCGTTATTGACAATCCCGACGGATATAAACGATACAAATGACTACGGGAGCGCTACCCGCGGTTCTAAGTTACGCGCGGGTCCCCGGTAATAAAATGAAATCTGTCAGTGCACAGCGAACCGGTTTCATCGTGATTTATCGCATACGGAATCGTATTAGCGTTCGAGTTTATTGTAAAATGTACCGTGGCCTTCCTTCCCCGGCTGCTGCAGTTTAATCTTCATTCGATTTTTACTGCCAGGAAGTATATGTAAACGGAGCTGGAAGATTTTAAATAAATGCAATTACGCGAACACATTTTTATAGATTGTATAAAAAAATATAATACTTATTCACGGTAGCAAAAATAAAGGAGTTATTTCTTTGCGAATGGAGGATCGCGATACATGTGTTGATGTAAAATGATAAACCACGTTTTCAATATTTGTCCGTCAGGGGATCTGAACGTAGTGGAAAAATTATTACGCGTCCGGGATATTTGCATGAGCAACGATTTTCCAATATTTACGGAAGCCTTCCTTTTTGCAAATTGATTCAACCTTTGAACGGGAACGGCGGGTAACAGCGAAACGAAGTCCGATAATCAAGCGGCCTGTAATTTACCACGTTAATTACGCGTTACGAGCAGCGTGAAACGCCAGCTGCGCCGTGTGTATCGTTATCGTCATAAACGCCGGATTTGCATTCTTCGAACGGCGCACAAGTTTTAATTATATGAAAACAACGGCCGGCCGCTTATCCGTGATCAGCGCCCGCTTTCTAAAATCCACCGCACCGGGATTAATTCACAATGTTTGCGTCAACAGGACCGCGACACGGGGTTAAATTCGAGTCGCAATATGAACGAGATATTTCGTCGGCTAACCCCGAAGCCCGGTCGCAGATTATCGACGATTTACACCTTACCCTAAACTCCCCGATCTTCTAATTGTATCTAATTCCTTCTAATCGTACCCAATAAACAGCTAATTCCATCACTGACCCCTCCAAGCAACGATTCCAAAGTTCAACGATGTTTTCACACGAGTAAAACGTCTTATGCATGAATGCGAAACGAAAATGCACGCATAAACGCGACGCTGTTGGTTGGTATTGATAGACTGCATTTTCGAGACTGGTAACGGTGGGAACGGAGATTGGACGCAATAAAATCTCGTCGCCAGTGCGTGCAATCTACGATAACGTCTGTGTATGCAGGAACGTCTATTCGGTCCCGAGGAGAACGACGTACGAGCTATGACCACCGTAAAATTTAAGCAGATTTTCGCGTTACGGAATTCCCTTTTCTTCGAAAGAGTCTTATCGATATTCCATCTTCTCCGAAAGCCCATCTCTATGTATGAAACTCGACGACTTCCGCGGAAACAAGTATAATATAAAAAAATCTGCTTGCTATTCAAATATAGATTACGCTAGCCAAAATATTTCCTAGCGAAGCACATCTATAATTTTGTTGTAAATTGTATTACAGTGACTTCCATTAATATCCGGACACACTTCAAAACGGAATAAGTTCTTTAATATGGAGCCAACTAACTTAATTTTTTGTGGGCTTTTAAGAGGCTTAGTTTACTATGTAATGTGTAACAAACAATTAAAATAATTTACTATTCGCCAAAAACACGAAGAAAAAAGAAAAGATCATGATGTGAAACTTTTTTGTTAGAGGCTCTAGCAAAAATTTGAAACATCCCGTTTGTAGATCTAAAAGTGTTATATGAATGTATAAAGTTTTACAAAAATCCATGAAACCATAAAAGAGTTAGACATATCGAAACATGTAAAAATTCTTCAATTTATCCCAGTCGTAGATTGAAAGTCGTGGAGAACTGCGATTTTTTCAATTTCTAATCGCTTATAGCGCATAGCAATATTGATCGACTTTTATGAAACTTTGTACATGTATATAACTTACTTAGATCTGCAAACGAGACAATTCCAATTTTTATTACAGACCCTAATAAAAAAGTTAAAAACCATGTCCTGTACTATTTTCCTCGCGATTTCAATGAATACCAAGTTTTTTTAATTTTTTGTTACACATTCTATAGTAAATTAAGCTCTCTAAAATTCCACAGAAGATAAAGTTCTTTAATCCAATACTAAAAATCTTATACCGTTTCAAAATGTGTCCGAATATTAATGGAAGTCACTGTAGTTTCTCATTGATTCGATGCAACTGGTACGACGATTATACTCTTTCTCTCTCAAGAGAGAGCAACAGCGAGTTCGAGATAATTTTCAAGCAATCGTCGGGCAAGAAACGATTGTCCGGCGAGTGCCAAGGATACTTCCGGAAGGAAAGGAGCTTTCGACTTCAACGTTGCAACGAGGAATGTCAAACGACGTGCGCCAAGGTGCGCTGGTACAGTCAGAAAACTGAATGGGCACTTGCATTAAGTAAACAAGTTGCAGTTCCGCCGTGCACCGGGCACGGTGTTACGTTTCTCCGGTAGCGAGATATTACATTCAGCCGGCAGCCTTAATTTTCGCGGCTCTCGCCCTCCGTTACGACGACCGTTCCCAGAATCAACGGGCTCCCTCGAATTTTCCGACCATCACCGCAGAATTAAAATTCCTATTCTATTTTTCGTGACAAGAAAGAAAATACGCGAGTTTTGATGTACTGCGAGTAGGAAAAATGTTCCATAAGAATAATATGATGATAAATATAATATAATGAATAATATAATGATAAATGTTACGTACTATGTAACAAGAAATAGAGGAATAAAAGCAATGTTTTTATATCTCCTTCACGATTTTAATCTGACTTAATTTAGCGTTGAATTTTCATATTAAAAATTGTCTGATTTAATGCACTGAAATTTTAAAATATACCCTGTTCGGTTTTAATATTTTATTAATCCCGAATAAAACCTGATAAAATCTGGGAATATTAATGTCTAATTCATAATTAAAATAATGCTTGCATGTGTCGCATCTTTTGCTAATAATATCAAATGACCCTCTTATTGATTCATAACGCGTAATGATACTCTACGAGCAAACGAGCGCTGATGCTCCTGTTTCAACCCTTAAAAGCATCGCCTCTCTTGCCAAAAGTTGGTTAATTTTCGTCGCCTCGACGTAACGAGACGCAGCGTAATTTCCACGCTAACCACCTGCGGAAAATTTGATACGCAATACCCTAATGAACTCGGGTATTCTCCTCGCTTCAGAAATTAATGTTTACGCCGCGACTTAGCGACCGTAACCCTCCAGCCGCGGGGGTGGACCGCGGAAGAGGGTCGAAGGCGAAACAGAACACGGGACTTGGAAAATTCCGCGCACGATTTGTTGCCGGGATGCAAGCCGCGAGGAACTTCCGTTGATATGCGAAGTGCGAGCCCGATAGACTTAGATAACGAGTGATAAGCTGTCCCTTAAAAAAATCTTCTCTTATCAAATTATTTCATTCGAAATAAATTGTCAATTGAAGGAATCGGAGGTCTCGTTAAAAAGATTTGCATCGTGTGAATAATAATTAATTAAGGGAGTTTACCTGTGACTGCACTAGTCAATACACGAATAGTTGTATATTTCATTAGCGTAGTATTTTGATATAAAATATTTTGACTATTTCAATAGATCTCTTATGCAATTATTACATTTCCTCATCTCACGCCAAATCTAAAGTTCATAAATTTCGATTCATTTACGCGCGTTTTAATTTCAAACATTTTGCTATATGTAGAACGAATATGTTCGAATGAGTGCGATATTGACACATTTTATCAGAGGTTACTTGGCAACAGCACAATTTTTTTATTAACTTTTATTAGTGAGTGTCAGAAGTCATGAATGGTTATTTTAAAAATACATATGTATTCTTCAAATATTTGTTTAATTCTATACAAAATTTCAAGTAAATTGTATCGTTAATTGTGTAGATATCCGTCAATATAGTCGATGAAAATTCATTTTCCCATAAGACTGTGTAAAATTCGTAAATTTTTAAAACGTAATATCTCGGTTATAAAGGAATGAAGAGCCTTGAAATTTTTACACAAATCCTTTTATATGCAGATGCAAAATTTGTAAAATTTTAACTATACCTTATTGTTAATTCAATTATCAAGTAAACTCCCTTAATCAAATTGCTACGATGGTAAGAAGGTAATCCACCATTGAGGTATTAATTAGGGGAAGACGTAACAGTTGAAATTTTCCGGGGCCTCACGTCCAAGCATTAATTCTCCGGTGGGAATCAGCTCGTAAAACCGATACGAATTGCGGGCGTCAATTTGAAGGCGGTTGAGCACTAATTCCATCGTTTTCCCGCGTTCGTTACGAGAAAATATAGTATCTATTAGTGTCCAAACTAACTCCCTCCACTGGCCAAACGAATTTACTCCGAACTTGGAACAGCAATTGTTCTACCAGAAAATCATTCCAAATAACGTGATACTAAATTACACCAGCAAACGTGACTTGGGCAATGTTTAAAAATTACATCTAAGCGTATCTATCGTTTCGATCATATTAAAACATTATACGTTGACCTACTTATTCAAGTCTGAGTCTTTATATGTTAATCCTGTATGAATTTACTTAATGAACTATCGTACGACAAAATATGAACGGGAGACAGGGGATATAAATTAGAATGAAGTTCTAGCGGGGCAAATTGGTGCATCTTGGAAAATCGTGCGGAGTAAATTATTCGAGACACGTCGCGGTCCTCTCGAAAACGAGCGCGACTTCCGGCTCTGGGATTCCGCGTCGAAGATCGTGAACGAGATAGCGCGGGTCGCTAGGCCCGTGGAACGTGACCATCGTGGTTCCACGATAAGGGAAAAGGGGTAGAGAGGAACCGTGGCTCTCCGACTTTTGCATAATTCGCCAGCCGAGGAACGGCGTGGCTAATGAACTGCTAAACGAGTTCACGGGTTTTAGTCGAGACGGCAGAAACGGAAATTAACGCCGCGCTGCGTGGCTAGCTGTGCGAGCGTTCCGTGAGAGCCATCAAACTCGGCTCGAGCCTTTTACTCGAACGGGTTAACGCCCGTTTCGATCTTCAAGATTTATGATTCGTGCTAGACATATAAAGCTCGTCGTTATCTTAACTGTTTCACTTTCCTAACGGGACGTGACGCTTAGAACTATTTCTTCTACCCCGACGACGTCCGACAACCAGAATCGATCTCTAAATATAATTGCAATAAATAATAATTTATACTCGAATAAAATGAATAGAGAAGGTACAAGATTTTGCGTCAGGAATTGAATATTTCTTTACTGTTTCACTTTTCTAACGGGACGTGACGCTTAGAACTATTTCTTCCTACCCCAACGACGTCCGACAACCAGGATCGATCTCNGAATAGAGAAGGTACAAGATTTTGCGTCAGGAATTGAATACTTCTTAACTGTTTCACTTTTCTAACGGGACGTGACGCTTAGAACTATTTCTTTCTACCCCGACGACGTCCGACAACCAGAATCGATCTCTAAATATAATTTCAATAAATAATAATTTATATCCGAATAAAATGAACNAATTAGACATTAATATTCCCAGATTTTATCAGGTTTTATTCGGGATTAATAAAATATTAAAACCGAACAGGGTATATTTTAAAATTTCAGTGCATTAAATCAGACAATTTTTAATATGAAAATTCAACGCTAAATTAAGTCAGATTAAAATCGTGAAGGAGATATAAAAACATTGCTTTTATTCCTCTATTTCTTGTTACATAGTACGTAACATTTATCATTATATTATTCATTATATTATATTTATCATCATATTATTCTTATGGAACATTTTTCCTACTCGCAGTACATCAAAACTCGCGTATTTTCTTTCTTGTCACGAAAAATAGAATAGGAATTTTAATTCTGCGGTGATGGTCGGAAAATTCGAGGGAGCCCGTTGATTCTGGGAACGGTCGTTGTAACGGAGGGCGAGAGCCGCGAAAATTAAGGCTGCCGGCTGAATGTAATATCTCGCTACCGGAGAAACGTAACACCGTGCCCGGTGCACGGCGGAACTGCAACTTGTTTACTTAATGCAAGTGCCCATTCAGTTTTCTGACTGTACCAGCGCACCTTGGCGCACGTCGTTTGACATTCCTCGTTGCAACGTTGAAGTCGAAAGCTCCTTTCCTTCCGGAAGTATCCTTGGCACTCGCCGGACAATCGTTTCTTGCCCGACGATTGCTTGAAAATTATCTCGAACTCGCTGTTGCTCTCTCTTGAGAGAGAAAGAGTATAATCGTCGTAGTTGCATCGAATCAATGAGAAACTACAGTGACTTCTATTAATATCCGGAGACACTTTGAAACGGTATAAGATTTTTAGTATTGGATTAAAGAACTTTATCTTCTGTGGAATTTTAGAAAGCTTAATTTACTATAGAATGTGTAACAAAAAATTTAAAAAACTTGGTATTCATTGAAATCGCGAGGAAAATAGTACAGGACATGGTTTTTAACTTTTTTATTAGGGTCTGTAATAAAAATTGGAATTGTCTCGTTTGCAGATCTAAGTAAGTTATATACGTGTACAAAGTTTCATAAAAGTCGATCAATATTGCTATGCGCTATAAGCGATTAGAAATTGAAAAAATTGCAGTTCTCTACGATTTTCAATCTACGACTGGGATAAATTGAAGAATTTTCACATGTTTCGATATGTCTAACTCTTTTATGGTTTCATGGATTTTTATAAAACTTTATACATTCATATAACACTTTTAGATCTACAAACGGGATGTTTCAAATTTTTGCTAGAGCCTCTAACAAAAAAGTTTAACATCATGATTTTTTCTTCGAGATTTTGACGAATAGAAATTTATTTTAATTGTTTGTTACATAGTAAACTAAGCCTTTTAAAAGCCCACAAAAAATTAAGTTAGTTGGCTCCATATTAAAGAACTTATTCCGATTTGAACTGTGTCCGGATATTAATGAGAGTCACTGTAATTTCAATAAATAATAATTTACATCCGAATAAAATGAATAGAGAAGGTATAAGATTTTGCGTCAGGAATTGAATAATTCATACTGGATTTTTCGTAAGCAGATCGATTATTGAATCGCGGTGGGGGGGTGGAGTGCAATTACGCGGACGAATCGTTACCTTCTAGTTACCTCGGCGGGCCACGGTTATTTCTGTTCCGCGTCCCGGTGTTGTACTCGCGGCGAAACAGCCACGTGGCACGTGAAACGGACATCCTCGATGCAAATCGCGTGCGAGACCTCCCGCGGTCCCGACTATTAAGCGCGGAAAACCCCCGTGAAACCGTGTATTAAACGTGACTCACGGCCGCGGGATCGTGCAACCCCTCGACACCGCGATGCGATCCGGCCGTCGCGGCGACGACGACGCCCGAAACCACCGGTTGCCACATCTTTCCAGCCAATTCAACGAACTTCCGCGACGGGGAACATCTTTATTCATGGCCACCGCTACCACGGTGTTTGCGTTCAGGAAATGTTCCCTGGAATTCGAAGATGGCTACGTGCCTCGGATCCAACGTCAGACAATTTATCCATTTTACCGTAGTTAGAAAAATGATAACTGCAGCGTATAAGTCGAATTACATTTTTTCTATGACTGCTCGAATTTTATGTAATCAAATTTTGTAGTGAATTGGAATGCATGAAACGAGTACATTTTTTGATACGCGTTCTTCATTAAGAGGTTGAAAATTAGCCGAGTCTCGTCAAAAAAAATCCCTTTCGTATCTCGCGACATTTTTAATATTCATTCGCGATGGGAGTTGACCGATATCATGAAATATTCGGTTCGCGCATCGCCGTCCCTGCCTTTGTCCACTTTTTAGACACGTAGCCGCTACCTCCGGGGAAATCAATATCGTCCAATTCCGCATGCTTTTGAGACTTCACGTATTTCTCGCGGGACCGATCCCTTTAAGCGTCGAAAGCGAAACGTTACCGACGTTTTAAGGAATCGCCGATTGCTCTTGTCTCGTCTGATAATTTCGCACAACGTCATGTACACAGATCCGGTGCAGAAAATTGATAAGAGACAGTATTTCATGCAATGTAGAAAAGAAACCGAAATAAAGAAATTGTTTCAATGAGAAAATCAGTATTATTTTTCCTGCGTCCTGATCACTTTTAATATTGAACGGGCATGTCCACTAAATATTTCATTAGTGAAAACGACACCTTCACTCATATTAATTACCATAAAAAGGAAAGGGTAAATCGTAAAAGGCTCTCGGGAAGCCAAGCGGGTTTCACGTTTACGTTTACGTTGTTGCGCGCGTATTAGACGGCAATTTATATTCATTACAATCTCTCTGTGTTTGTCCCATTAAAATGGATGAAACTGGTTATCTACGATCTATGAAAAATTCCTTCAAGCAACGAGCGGTGGAGTTCTAAAGAGAAAAAATAAACTCAAAGGCCATCGACGGGGTCGGTTTTACTTCCCAGCGACTCGAGATACAACGCGAGAGACGTTCGCAAAATGGAACGTGCCGGTTCGCCGTTCAATCTTTGCCAAACGAGCGGGGATCCGCGGAGTTTGGATACGTACTCGACGCGTATGAGATACATCACGAGTTTTAAGATTGATGAGCCCGCGTTTTGTTATTCAAACCAGGNTCTAAAGAGAAAAAATAAACTCAAAGGCCATCGACGGGGTCGGTTTTACTTCCCAGCGACTCGAGATACAACGCGAGAGACGTTCGCAAAATGGAACGTGCCGGTTCGCCGTTCAATCTTTGCCAAACGAGCGGGGATCCGCGGAGTTTGGATACGTACTCGACGCGTACGAGATACATCACGAGTTTTAAGATTGATGAGCCCGCGTTTTGTTATTCAAACCAGGGAATTAAAAACTGTGTGATCATAAGAATTTTCATGAGCGGACGCTCGTAATTAAATTACGAATTCCTGTTTTAATATCCAAGTATAACATACTTTCGCCCGATTGATTGAGCACCTTCTAACTGTTATACAATGCTGTCTGAACTATTACCCAACGGCGCGTGAACCANTGGATACGTACTCGACGCGTACGAGATACATCACGAGTTTTAAGATTGATGAGCCCGCGTTTTGTTATTCAAACCAGGGAATTAAAAACTGTGCGATCATAAGAATTTTCATGAGCGGACGCTCGTAATTAAATTACGAATTCCTGTTTTAATATCCAAGTAAAACATACTTTCGCCCGATTGATTGAGCACCTTCTAACTGTTATACAATGCTGTCTGAACTATTACCCAACGGCGCGTGAACCGGCTAACTGTTGGCTAACTGTTATCCGCTTCTTCGCGGAGCGCAAATTGAACCAAATCGTTCTGTTAATTTGTTGGAACTCTAAACGGATTTTAGCGTTCGGTGACTAATCGAAGATTGGTTACTCCGGTAACCGACTGTCTGACCGTAAATTAGGTAAACGACCATCGATCCAATAAAACATTTCCACGGTTCTATTAAAATTCCGCAGCCAAGAATTCCAGGAATTTTCGTTCCACTCTTCATTAAGAGATCGATTGTCCGCCGTCGCTTGACCGTAAAAAAAGAACCGCTATTTCTTGTAGGACGTAAGAGGACATCGACGAGAGGGGTTTGATAAGTCAGTAGCAACCCTCGGATTCACGAGGCGGAGAGCCGCGTGACCGCGTCGGATGATCCCTCGAAAAGCGAAAGAGGGACTGGTAATCCGGGCGAACCTCGGGGATAATCCAGTGTACGGGTGGAAACGTTGGCTGATCGAACCCCTTTTTATCCGTTCCACCGGCACCGCAGCCATTTACGTGTCCGCCTTATCTCGACTCGTACTCGTGACCCCGCGCTTAAACGTCGATCCGACGTCGTCTTATCAGTCACCGCGCGCGCGGCCGAGTTCATCCACGATACGTCTCTCTCGAAATCGATTATCCCGTTTCTCCAAACCGGCACGAGNCCCGCTATTTCTTGTAGGACGTAAGAGGACATCGACGAGAGGGGTTTGATAAGTCAGTAGCAACCCTCGGATTCACGAGGCGGAGAGCCGCGTGACCGCGTCGGATGATCCCTCGAAAAGCGAAAGAGGGACTGGTAATCCGGGCGAACCTCGGGGATAATCCAGTGTACGGGTGGAAACGTTGGCTGATCGAACCCCTTTTTATCCGTTCCACCGGCACCGCAGCCATTTACGTGTCCGCCTTATCTCGACTCGTACTCGTGACCCCGCGCTTAAACGTCGATCCGACGTCGTCTTATCAGTCACCGCGCGCGCGGCCGAGTTCATCCACGATACGTCTCTCTCGAAATCGATTATCCCGTTTCTCCAAACCGGCACGAGAAACACCGAAATTTGTAGCCAAACGTAATCGAGTCGATCAAACTTTCCAATTACGAATGAGCAATTTAATATAAAAAAGACGAGAGGTATTTCCGTTCGTTTTGCGGGAGGAAGACGGTAAAGAAGGAAGAAGAGCCGGTGACTGAGAAGCGGATCGCCAAGCGGCTTTCAAGATTTCCCGGGATGAGACCACCTGCGACAAATTGTGGTCGCTATCGTCGTCGTATTGTACCGCATCGCGCGGATTCCCGGTACGCCGCGCCGCTGAAAATCTATCGAGATTATTCCGGATCTCCGAGCTTGACAAAGCTGGGAAAAGGTTTCGCGGAATATCGCCCAGGAATTATTATTATTATTATTAACGTTCCGCAGTTCTTTCGCTCCAATTAACGTCACCCCCAGTGACTCTCCGAACGTTCCGAGTAAACTCGTGCAATTCTTATTAGATAAACGGATTATGACAAAGTTAAAGAAACTATGATTCACAATAATACTCAAAACGACCTGTTATTCTTGGACGAATGCCTCAACAAGAGTCAGTTTATTTCTATAAGATAATTGTAAAGTACAACGTTTCTTATTAAAAATTCTATCATTGGACGTTAAAATTCAAATACAAAACTATGATTCAGTTTTTTGCTACTTGGACATACTCGGGTCACTCAAAGTGTTAGAGGAGAAAGAATAGTGAAGAGAGATTAATAGCACCTTCGGTTGGCGCAGGCTAATTACTCAAAGGAGATGCCCGGAGGAAGACGAAGTGGCTAGTGTTTTTGCACGCGGAGAAGCGTGCACTCTGTCCTTTTCAGGAAGCTTGACGAGCTTTCATCGTGACAGGGTGCTCGATTGGGGACTTTCTTGTAAAGATGGATCTCCGTCGATCGGGATTTGTAATAGCTCCAATTGAGACCTAATCTCCCAGAGTCCTCCGCGCTCAATAGCTCGGAAGACGGATTGATAACGAGATCTTTTTTGACACTCGCAAGAAGAGCGATTTGTCACGTCGACTGATCCCAATCGGAAATAATTCGAGCACACGTGAACAATTACTAGCGACGGATTAAATAAATCCCGAGCGCGCGTACATCCGTCAAACGTTTAACGACTGATTGCTTATTCATACGTCAAAGTTTCAATTCTTCAATTGGCGCGTCGAAACAACGAATCGATCACGCCCGGACAGATTTTTATCGAGACGTCGATAATGAAAAAAAGAAAGGAGGAACGTTCCCAGGCGTCGGACCACCCCGAATCGTACGAGTTCACGAGGTATCCACGAAAACATTTACGCGCGCGGCCTCCCCGCTACCTGGTGCTCGTTTTCTCCGGACGACGGATCCGCCGCCGCGTCATCGTCTTAAGCCAACGAAAAGAGGCTTACGCTGATTGACGGGGAAGTTAGCAGAACTGCCGGATCGACGGTTTTACACGGCCGTGTCCCGCGTATTAGTGCCGCGGGCCCTGCTTTTTCCTTTTCGGAGCCCACTTGTCTGGCATCGGTTCGACCCCGTTTGACATGGATACGGAATCGTGCGTCGACGTACCCGTAAG
>SMSR01009160.1:0-21173 GCA_019453355.1 Ceratina japonica | reverse complement strand
CCACCGCCGCAGCGATTAAACGTTACGGCAACGCGTTGTAACAACGAGTATTACCTTTCATTGGATATAGTTATTGGACGACCGGACAGTGTAATAATCTGCGATAATAAATATACACGGTTCTCGATGTTGCTGCGCCGAAATCTCTCCATTATTAACAGGAATTATTGCGCGATTCAAAGCGGGGCCCCGGTCAAAGGAATCCTATCTGATGCAATAGGGATACAATCCAATTCGAGTGGATTTTCGCTAGAGCGTTTCGAGATAGAGTCTCGGAAAGGCGAAGCGGGGACCGGCTGAACCCGAGTTTCGACTGAGCGAGTTGTCTACCACCACGAGACCCAACCAACGAACCCACTTTCAGCATCAGCTGGCGCTAATCACGGGATTATGTTTTACCCGGGCATCAGACGTTGCCTGAGCATTTGCATATTTATAACCGACGACGACGACGCTGACAGTCATTTTTCCTGAACGACACTTCCGCCTAGCGATCGCATAAATTCAATGAAACGTCCTTTATCTCGGCGCGAAAGTCCATTGATCTTACAGTTCAATATTGGACTGTCCGAAAAGTTTTTGTTGATTTTTATGGAAAATTTAAAGCGTATTTCAATTTTGATACACATTTATTTCTTGTTTTTCTTGCCTATATATATTACTGTCGGTTTTTCTAAAAAAATTTTGTATAATAAGTGTCATAATGGACTCATTTAATAAAGAAATTGAACATTGAAATTGAAATTTATACTTGGAATATGACAATGACAATTATACCTGGAACCTCAATTTTTAGAATACACAATTAATTTTTAATCATTCTGACAGCTAGCAAAACTCGACACGAACTTTCGAAATAACCCAATAGAAAATATTTTCAAAATAGAAATAGATCATTTGTTCGTTCACACAAAATGAATTAATCTCGTTGTATTCTGTGATCCACATTCGATCAATCCGAAACAAGGCCGTGGGTACAGAAGACGGATCTCGTCTTTGATATTTCGCCGATTGCGGATTTTATTGGGGCGCGTAATTAATTTCGACGGTAATTAAATTTGTATGTAATTACAGAATCCAATTACCCCGGGGCAGGGACCGATTCCGTGGTGTATCGGCGTTCACAAAAGCCGGAGCGCGCGGAGTGACCCGTGCGCGCCACAGATCAAAGGAAACCGAAATATGTTAGTTTACGGAGCCAACTGGTGCTCGTCGCTTTGCACACAGCCGGCTAGAGCTCTCGCGCATTTGCATCTTCATCATCGGCGTATCGCTCGCAAACATCCTTCACGATTCGTCGACAGGGAAACACAATTGTATCAACCGTACGTCCACTGATTTTCAAACAATCCTTTCTGACACAAGTCCAAAGAAAATTGAAGATATTTCTATGATGTACAAAATGAACTGGTTAATCGGATCACAATTAATTGAGTACTATAAGTATTTTAATGATTAAGATAATCTCGTGTATTTCATGTTCCTCTTCTTGTATTAGTCAATTTTCAAGGGAAACAAGCGACTACTTGGCCCGCGCACGAGGAACGTACTCTACGCGTTGCGGAGCACCACTCGAGACGACCCATGACCCGAGTGCCACCCACGGTTGCTTTAGAGGACCCTGAAAACTCCGAATCTCGACGAAAACGAAAGATAAGACAAAACCGCGTTGCAAAAAGAGTTCACAAGAAACCGGCGGCAATAACTGGAATTGCTTAAAAGTGGGAATAATTGAAAACGGGGGGGTGAGACGTGGCTGTCGCGACACGTTTGTCGAATTCTACGTAACGCTAATTGCGATCGCCCAGCGCGCGGCGGAGAAAAAGCGACGGGACCGAAGCGGGGGACGAGCGGGAGTTCGAGGAAAAGGAGGAAGGCGGATGCGCGGGCACTATAATTTCCCGGGGACGAAACCAGAGCGGACGGACCGCAAAAACGAGGAGAAGTCTCGCGGGAGTGGAAAAGGATCGGCGCGATCGCACGGTACGTTTTCGTGGAAGAAATCGTCGGGACGAAAGCGAGAGGAGGCGTCCTTTATCTCGGCCGACTCGTTTTATCGGCGTCGTTCGGATGATGAGTTTTCCCTTATTTGTTTTCATCCAATAAGCGAAGGGACCGCTGCGGGCCACCGACGGTGTTCTCGCCGTTCACCGGAAATGGCCCTCCAGGTGCCTCGTCTCGTGGGACCGCCGCCGTCCTTGACGCCGCTACCGAATTCGTTCCGGCGATCACGAGCATCAGGGAATTTTGTATATGCTATATACTTTTATGCGCGGTCCTTTCACGAACGGTCAATGGAAAACTTGATGGCTTATGATCTTTCAAAGGACCACCCTTCCAGATTTCGTGTCGAATAAATCAAAGCGGAAAATGTGACGCAAAATCACTGAACGTATTTCAATAAATTCTAGCACTTAAATAGAAATGATTCGATTGCGGACAGTTTTAAGGAGTGAAAATTGCTCACAGCAATGAGAACGATTAAAAAGAAAACTTAATTAGTTAAAGCGAATTTCTTGTGAAAGTGGAAACGTCTGATCGATTGGTCGAACCTGTTCACCTTGCTGCGCTCCATTAGAATTCGACGAACATGGTAACTCGCAAAACGCAACGACGACGTCGAGTCATATACAATTTTGTAATTTAACAAAACAGAATTTTCAAGAGGATAAGCAGAGAGAAATTTTAATTTCTAAACAGCGAGGATTAAAATGCGTTTAATTTTCTATTAACATGTTCATTAAATTTAATTTGCACGTGCAAACGATCTCCGTGTATGGTAATATCAGACAAATAGGGAAACGTCGTAGCGGAGCCTGTTCACTATTCACGGTAAAACTTGTCGGCCATCGGAGCAATGAAACACCGTGGCTCGAGGGATAATACTAAGTTTCTGCTCACGAATTGCATGCAGATTATGCAACGATACCCGCGCCAGGCCGGTATTATTAGTCGTCCACGCATCCGATGGAGGTGAAACAACAAACTTGGAAACTTTAAATCTACTCGCGCAATAACGCCGCTGCCGCCAGAACAAACTGTTCCAATTATCGCGTATCTGTTCCGGAAATTCGCATTTCCAACAAATTAACAACACTCGGTATCTCAATTTTACGTAGAAATTAAAATTCTCAATAATCATTCACACGGACATTAGATACGTCGAAACGAACACGAGGCTGACAGACAATTTTTGTACATCTTTACCTCCAATTGAAAACGACGCGAACTTCAGCGACAGAGAACGAGGTGGCAAAAATTCGCGGCGTCAAAGGCTCGATCTCGACGCATGTAAAAAGGCGAGGGGAACCGGCCAGGCGTGAACGCGGAGAGAAAAGAAGAAAGGAAAGCGGACTGGCCGTGACATTGCAACGAAAGAGCACCGAACACGGCGAAACGTCTCCTCGCGTGCAACGTCTATAATCCGTTTTGGCCTTTCCCATCCGCGGGGCCGCAAGCCGGCTAGCGATGCGTAAAATTAAACTCCGCTCTCGCCGGAGTTGCCCCGATACCGATCTTAAGATTTCCCACGTGACACGACCGGCTATATGTACCTCCAGAATTTTTTTCCTACCGCCCGCGCGAATCTGATCAAAAGTTTTCGCGAACAAGTTGCCTGTTTTCAATATTTACTTGTCAATATCCCGCGCCGCTTTCCCGGAAGCGTTCGAGTTTCTAAATTACGATTTCCAATCAGCAAAAATGTTGCGGGGACCGTGAAATTAAACGTAAGAAACTCGTTCGTCGCTCGTCGAGTCTAATTTGATTGCACGCGTAAAAATATACACCGGAACCGTGGAACGGGTTGAAACGAAAACCAGAAAATACCTTAACGATTCCGTTGCTGTCGGACGCCGACTGTCGAGAATAATTGCGAGCATGAATCGCGTGGCTCGCGAATTTACGTTTGAAACCGGTGTTTCCTATTTCGCGAAACGAACGTGACCAGCCCGAGACGAAGCCGGCGCATCGCTTTAATTAAGGCTCTCTCCTATCAGCCTCTCCTCCCCGTCCGTTCGCGTGCAATTTTCTACGAGATAAGATAAGCGAATGAATTTCGGTGGCACCGAGAACTTTCTCAGGCCGGAGCTACTTGCAATTACAAGCGTAGACGGTTTTAATGATCGGATCCCGAGTCATGTTGAGACGTCCCGAATTAGAAAGTCCGAGTGCCGCGCGAGGGAGATCATAAAGAGAACGCGAGGCCCTGGAACCTCTTCAACCAGCCGACTAGCGAGTTCATTTACTCGACGAACCCCCAATTAATTACTCACGTTAATACACAACAAATGAATTAAATATGACACGTCGACACAATTGACGGATTTTCGCTAGATGTTTGTAACGGATNGAAGCGTTCGAGTTTCTAAATTACGATTTCCAATCAGCAAAAATGTTGCGGGGACCGTGAAATTAAACGTAAGAAACTCGTTCGTCGCTCGTCGAGTCTAATTTGATTGCACGCGTAAAAATATACACCGGAACCGTGGAACGGGTTGAAACGAAAACCAGAAAATACCTTAACGATTCCGTTGCTGTCGGACGCCGACTGTCGAGAATAATTGCGAGCATGAATCGCGTGGCTCGCGAATTTACGTTTGAAACCGGTGTTTCCTATTTCGCGAAACGAACGTGACCAGCCCGAGACGAAGCCGGCGCATCGCTTTAATTAAGGCTCTCTCCTATCAGCCTCTCCTCCCCGTCCGTTCGCGTGCAATTTTCTACGAGATAAGATAAGCGAATGAATTTCGGTGGCACCGAGAACTTTCTCAGGCCGGAGCTACTTGCAATTACAAGCGTAGACGGTTTTAATGATCGGATCCCGAGTCATGTTGAGACGTCCCGAATTAGAAAGTCCGAGTGCCGCGCGAGGGAGATCATAAAGAGAACGCGAGGCCCTGGAACCTCTTCAACCAGCCGACTAGCGAGTTCATTTACTCGACGAACCCCCAATTAATTACTCACGTTAATACACAACAAATGAATTAAATATGACACGTCGACACAATTGACGGATTTTCGCTAGATGTTTGTAACGGATAATCGAATGCATTCCCGAACGCGTAGTTTGTGGCCGCGTTCCGTTCGCATTTCAATCGGAATTAATAGTTTAATTGAAACGGTTTGTTCAAGCAACGGGCCGGGTTCCTGTTTGTGTAAATGTTTCAAGCATTCGCAGATATCGTTACCGTATTATATATCAATACACGCCATAATCAATTTGAAGCGTGACACGCTCGAACACGGTTATTACTATTCAATTTGATTAACTAACAGGCTAATGAAACATAAGCACGACAGACCACTATTACGGACTAACTGTACGAGAGCGAGGCTGCTAATTTACAATTCCTAATAATTCTTTGTTCGTTGCTCGTGAATCGTGATCTAATACAGACATTACGAACTAACGCTCGGGTCCAACGTGCCATCAACCGCAGTTAGATGAATTTGCCTTCGGTTAATCTGCCAGTCTCCCACAATTTCTGCACGTGTGTGCGACGTAACCGTCCCGAATCGGTAAACGCAAAGGACGCACTTCCTCGCCGGGATAAATTACGGAGTCGGATTCTTTTTCAATATCAGATCGCGCGTATATAATATAAATTACTGTCAAGTATTCCGGCGGAACATTGAGTTTACATTCTCCGAGGATAGTGCGAATTCGAGGCCCCGAGCCCTTCGGTATCCGACAAATGTAACGCCCTAAAAACGTAGTGTAGGGTTTCTTAGTCATTCCGTTCCCCTTTCTCGCTTCGGATGCCCGCTGCTTCTGTACAATAGTGACCAGATTCCAATGGAGCCCCTTAACCACCTGAGAACCGTGTCCAAACACGATGGGAAAGTGTATACATTTGTACAAAACACTCTGCAAGCTTTTTGCCGATCACTCGCGGACTTGACGATCCCACAAGTCGACATAATAGCAGTTCGCCGTTATAAAAACGATTTACAGTTTCGTTTCAGGGGATAGAAACTCCGTAGGAATAATACTGATTTTATCGAGACGAATTAGAGCAATTGCTCGAGTATTCCCTTTAATTTGCTTGATTAAACAACTGAGGGTATTTTAATCCAGCGAGCTGATTGAGAGGAATCCATTCGTGATTGCTACGGTGATTTACTCCTGAATCAGGCAATTCCGAAACGCTTCAAAGAGAATAGAAGATTTCTCGAGTAAAATAGCGTAGAAAATATTAAAATAATGTATTTGAATTTTAACGTCCAATGATAGAATTTTTAATAATACTCAAAACGACCTGTTATTCTTGGACGAATGCCTCAACAAGAGTCAGTTTATTTCCATAAGATATTTGTAAAGTACAACGTTTCGGCTCATTTGTAAGCCCTTATCAAGTGTTAATCTACAACAAGTGTACAAGAGTGTCCCGTTTCTAATTATTTTTAATCGTTGTTGTAGATTAACAATTGATAAGGGCTCACAAATGCTTTACAAATATCTTATGGAAATAAACTGACTCTTGTTGAGGCATTCGTCCAAGAATAACAGGTCGTTTTGACTATTAAAAAAACTGTATTATACTTATAGTTAATTAAAGTGTTTGTGTAATTAAATCTAGTATATTAGATAGAGTGATTTACCAAAAATTATTGTTCGGCCAAATCTTTTCCGATAAGAGCTTACAATAATATCTAGACGATCTTATGCAACACCGAACAAGGCTATCTAAATATTCCTACCGATTTCAGGCATCTAATTCATGAAAATGCCTGCGGAAGGCAGCGTACAGCGTACCGGCTGCCTGATTTACCATCCCACTCCCGGCGTTTCATTCGCGAGCACGTTCAATCGATCAAATCCCGACAACCATACCGTAGCTAAAAGCTAAAAGCTGCTGGAGCTACACAGTACACTCCATTACCCTCGCTCCTGGCGTGTATCTCATCCCATCCGCGTGTAAACTATCGCAAAGAATCAGCCGCCGACGCAGTATACAGCGAGGCATCGGAGGAGCGACGATCCGACAGGGGCTTCGACACGGAACGAGGGGAACCAGAGGAGTCCAGAAACTCGTACGATCGTCAAGGTCCCCGAGGACGCGAGGCAAGAAGCCGAACAATGCGGCCGAGGAGCGTCCGCGAAAGGGTAGACGGATGACGAGAGAAAAGGAGAGTCCAGTACAGGTAATTATCTTAGTTCCAAGGTTTAATAGACGCCAGGTATTTCGGATTGGCCCTAATGACGGCGTTTACTGAATTTATATCGTCGTGCCGCGGCGGGGCCCTCAAATTGCCCTCTCGCTGAATTATCCGACCGTCTCTCTCCTTCTTCCTCTCTCTCTCTCTCTCTCTCTCGTTCTCTGTGCTCGCTGCCGTGTCCCCTCGTCCTCCTTTTCGACTCGGAGGACCCGGGCTGTCCTCCTCGGCCGTGTCGCCGAGCCTCTTTTCCCCCTTGATGTATGTTCAATTATCTGTCCACGTGGTCCGCGGACGTGGACGCGGCTGGAAACGCTCTCGGTCTCCGGTTGGGTCAGAAACGACGGGACAGAGAGAGACATTTATTATCCCGGGCTACGCGAGACGGTCTGTCTCCGGTTCGGAGAGGAATCTCAAAAAGGATGATCCCGAAAGGGCCGTGCGGATGATATGCGCCGGGAACAGCTATGGGAGAGGCATGCGAGCGCGGGAAAAACGCGCGCGACCGGAACAAAGCGGGTAGCAGGCCGAGAGCGAAATGTCGCGTGCATAAGAAGACGAGTGGCGCGGCCAGAAGAACCCGAGACCAGCAGCCGGACGTCTGTTATTGGAATTTTAACAGCATCGGCGAACGGTGAACCGCGCGCTTCTTGCGCCCGGCCAGCGGGCCCTTCCGAGCCTCTCGAAATTCGAATCATTCAAATAAGATCCGATCATTTTTTAAATATCGGCGCACGCTCAAAGGCCGGGCGCATGCTGTGCGGATTTTAAACCGATCGTTTTGCATAAAAATCCTAGCCACCGGAGGAAGAGGGGGGGGGCTATTATTCTCGAATTAAACTCGCATTAACGACGAACGTCTGCCACAAATTGCGCCCGTTTCGAAATCACCATATATGGAAATCCGGGGGCAATCGGATCCTCCCATGCCGCGGATCGGTTCCCTCGAAGTTGGAAGCCGCCGTTCAATCTCTCGAGCCAGATAAACAGGGACGAACGAAACTCGTTTCGCGGATTGCAAAAATCGCGGGAGGATACCACCCCCGCGCGCTGCGATAAGGAACAATGCCCGGGTTCCCTTGCTCGTGGGCCGCGCGATAAAGCAAAACGGTAGAATCTTACAGTTGGCAAGCGATACAGCCGGGAGCGGGCGCAATGGCCCATTCGAGAGACGGTATCGCCGTCACCGCGAGCCTCCGACGGATAAGCATAAATTTCGCAGTCAACAATACAATCAGACGAATTGCCGCGCAGCGGCGACCGCCTCCGCGGAATTGGATTCGCCGTAAAACGCGGCTGCGTCTGCCACCGGCGAACGCGTACAAAAATAAAAAACAGACGCCCAAAAAATATATTTACTTTAAAAACCCGTCCTTCAACTGAGTCAACAGAGATATTAACAAATTACACCTTTCTCTGCACAGCTTATTATATTTATACGGAGTTATCTGAATTACTGTGACGCAACGCCGGGCAGACAATTTCCGACGCACACGTGACCCGAGCGTTTCCAGAATACCGAGTTTAAAGAACGTTGCGCGGGGCGAGGAACAATGTACTTCCTGTTTAAGACCACTTGGTTCGCCTCTATTTCCTTCCCCATCACGTCTCGCTATCTCCCGAATTAAATTTACCGGAAGCAGGTACTGGCATTCGGTAGCGTCGTTACGCGGCGGCGATAAACAGGAATCGCGAACGGAGGAACAGTTTGCGATGCTGGAGGGAAGAAAGCGACGATAAGGGACACTCCATGCTTAACGTCTACCGACGAACGCGATAAAGAGTGCGGAAAAAGCGAGAGCAATGGCCCATTCGGAACGACGTCGCCGTCATCACCTCGCGAATAAAGTTCAAATATAAATTCCCATCGTCGATTCCCCAGCCGAAAAACATATCTCCTCCCTCGAATGTGTTTCACCCACTTCTTTCATTCCTTGTCAATTTTTTTAGACGGTTCTACATCGAATTTCATTCTTAGATTCATTTGTCCGATTTTTACAAGTAAAAATAATGTGCGATGATTTAATTCCTTGCTCCTGTTGTCAATTTCTTTAGACAGGCTTGATCTAGTAATTAACGAAGCTGAATATACCTTCCCCTCGATTACTTCTTTTATTTCTTGTCAATTCTATAGACAGTTCTGATTCGAATCTTATTATTGGATTCGTTTGTCCGATTTCCACGGGTAAAAAATAATGTCCACCGGTTTAGTTCCTTACTCCTGTTGTCAATTTCTTCGGACAGGCCTGGTCTAGTAATTAACGAAGCTGTTGTGATTGCAATCTGGTGCACGAGTCGCCGCGGGCTTCGGGAACGTGGATAGAGAAGTAGCGCCACATGCCACGAATATTAATGCGGAGGTTCCTCATTGTCTCCGAGTTCACCCTACCGTATCCTTTTTTCCCCGACGATCATCCTGGCATCGCACCGGCCCACTTCCACCTTCGTCACACTTTCCCAAGCTTAATACCCGATCTCGCGTTCCTTTTTTTTTTCTTTCTTTTACCGGGGCCGCTTATTAACGGCTTCAATTCTTCCGAGGCAAGTGGCATGGGATCAAGCCTTTTGAATCGCGATGAAATTCGTGACGAATCGGGATCGACAGGAAGATCATTCAACCCTAGCTCGACCTATTTCCCAGCCAATTTCGTCGCGAAGCACAAAATTGGCCGATGTCCTGAATAATATACAAATACAAGTATCCGAGTATAATTCCAAACGGCGATTCATTTATCTTTTATACGGCGGATATCCTTAATTCATTTCCGAAGTTGAACGCGGATAGCGAGCCCCGATAAGAAATAATTCCACTTAGTTCGCTGAAAGATACGGGGGAAATTAGAGATAGCATATTCACGGGCGGAGAGGAACGGAGAGGCGGAGAATCTCTCATCGCGCGCGGAGAGAAGACATTAACAATTCTAATGAGAATTTACTTGTTGAACAGGGTACAGCTATCAAACATCTGTCCAACAGATAACGCGGGAATTAATGGTTGATGGTGCGCGGCGCGGCGCGGCACGCCGCGGAAAGAGTTATCGCGCGCGGTACTCGCTCGACACATCCAACGCGTTTAAAGCCAGAAGAGTGGCGTCCCGAATATTAATGCGACATTCGCTATTGTTAACGAGTGGCTGGATGCCCCGCGCCCGCGACGTTGATGTATGTCCCGGCCGATCTAGACAATAGCCCTACTTCTCCCGTGCGGCCGTCATTATCCACCTCCTTGGGACCCGCGGCAACCGGTGCTACGCGAGACAAACGTCAACCGCTAATTCGCCGCCTCCTTCAAACATAAAAATATAATCCAGAAATCGGCTTCACTTGAATTCGTATCATTATACACGGTATTATAGAANTAATTCGCCGCCTCCTTCAAACATAAAAATATAATCCAGAAATCGGCTTCGCTTGAATTCGTATCATTATACACGGTATTATAGAATGTTTTAAGGAGGTTCATCCGGTACATAGCAAGNGTACATAGCAAGTGAAATGCAAGTTATAGAAAAGGGGAGCTTGCTTGACTTGNGAGGCATTCGTCCAAGAATAACAGGTCGTTTTGAGTATTATTAAAAAAAAAACTATCAAATTTTCTTTTGGAGATCTATCTGTTAATTCCTTAATCGGATGAACTTCCTTAAAGTACGTCCCGTCCGAAGATTGAACAGGGAAGTTGGCGACGAACAGGTGTCAGATGGAACTATCGTTGGTCGCTAATGGTAGCTTTTTTATACTTCTGTGTACAGTCCGAATTAACGAGTCCCGTTGAACCGACCCCTTGAACTCCTCTCGTTTACGGGTCAGGTACACAGGCGTAACGACATGCCTTAGCCGCTGATTACGAGCCACGTGCATAGAAAACGTCTTTCATGCTCCCTAATAAAGTAAGGGACGCGATTCCACGGGCACGTTTCGATCCGGGCTGAGAAAAGACCTCGTCTCTCCTTCGGATTCTATAGAGTTTCAACTCTATGCAGCGTGAAAGGTGTTTCTTTGAATTCGCGTTCACTTGTCGCGAGGCTCCTTTCGAAAACGCCAAATTAGAAGTCCAGACGGACTTTCTCGGTGTCTGATTATCCAGTTAACAGACTTGCGTAAATAAATGTACGTCCGATGTACAAATAAAAATATGATAAAAATCCAGGTTGCCAATTTGAAAGCATACTTCTCACACACGTTTCCGAAGACGCCAGCCAAAGGTAACTTCAACGCACTTTGTCGTAAGACGAAAGCGTATCCATTGATATTACACCCATTTGTATCTCGGTGTTATTACGGCGATAAATCAGTATTTGGTATTTCGATTGCCGTCTCGATGACGGATAATACGAGAATGCAAAAAAGGATTCGTCACCGTTGCCAGACGGCCGAGTGAAAGACTGCACCCGGTTCTTGCGAGTAATCAGCGGAGTCATCAATCTCGCGAAAGAGCAACGGCTCTCCTCACCGCCGCGTTTTATTGATGAACTTTTCGCGATTGTGCTGATGAGTTCCATTACTTTATTACTCCCGAGCGTTATTCCCTCCATTGAGCATCGGGCACCGCTACCCGCATTAATAACGAAATACGAATATACTTAGCACGTTCGTTTAGCGTCTTTCACGCCGGCTGACAACGTTCGTTTAACGCGGGCCAACAACGAGAAGGAGCCGAATAATTTATTATCTTCTAACGAATTCAAATGAAACGAACACACTTTGTAAGGGAACTTAAATCGGTTCCAATTTTACATCGGACGCGTCCTGATTACATTAACTACCGAGCGAGGAAAACTGTGGGGCGGCGCGAGCGGTCCAATATTCGGAGAGCAGACTGGAGGACGCGGGGGAGAATGCAAAGGACGAGGAGCACATGTCGGGGCCACGGCGGCCGTCAGAGTCAGGGAACTGAACAGGCTGAGAGGACTTCTGGGATTAAGCCATTTTTCCGGTACGTGACTCCGCGGGGCCGGATCGGGAAAGAAGTTTCGAGCGGAAGCTAGTTTCCGCGGGACGCTCAACGTGTCTCCACGATGTCCTCGCCTCCTTACGCGATTACAATAAATTTTCACGGCGACGTTGCTTCCTTAATAACGCCGCGGCCTAATACTACGGAAATTCCCGTGGGGACTCAGCAGATTCACCGATAAGGAATCCGATCGACGATCAAATCACAACGAATAAAAGTTTCGATTAACACCGACTCTATTCTGTTAAGAAATGTCCCGAACTCCGGGTCGAATTTCTCTCACGTTTTCCCTTAACACCGAATAAAAAGGATTTCCTGAAGCACCCATAATCCCAGATGAGTTAACCGTAGCACTTCTGTACGTGTCCGAGGATCGAAATAAATCCACGGGAGTAATCATAATTCCTCGGCGATATAACTTTGCCTTTCAATTAGTCAATGAATAATCATGGCAATCAGAACTCTCCGAATAAACGAATCCTCGCGCGATCTANAGTTTCGAGCGGAAGCTAGTTTCCGCGGGACGCTCAACGTGTCTCCACGACGTCCTCGCCTCCTTACGCGATTACAATAAATTTTCACGGCGACGTTGCTTCCTTAATAACGCCGCGGCCTAATACCACGGGAATTCCCATGGGGACTCTGCAGATTCACCGATACGGAATCCGATCGACGATCAAATCACAACGAATAAAAGTTTCGATTAACACCGACTCTATTCTGTTAAGAAATGTCCCGAACTCCGGGTCGAATTTCTCTCACGTTTTCCCTTAACACCGAATAAAAAGGATTTCCTGAAGCACCCATAATCCCAGATGAGTTAACCGTAGCACTTCTGTACGTGTCCGAGGATCGAAATAAATCCACGGGAGTAATCATAATTCCTCGGCGATATAAATTTGCCTTTCAATTAGTCAATGAATAATCATGGCAATCAGAACTCTCCAAATAAACGAATCCTCGCGCGATCTGCGTTCAGTCTTAAGTAACGAATAGGAACAATATCTTTTCCCTTAATAATATCCCTCGCGTCCCAAAGAAACCGTAAATCAGGGGGGAAACTCGCAGGTCGTTGCGCGCGAAAAACTAGAATGGGCGAACGGGACGGCCGTTCGTTTTTCCCTCGCCGCGGAGGAGGAAAGAAGACTAACCGGTAATAACATCGAGACAGCATAATAATTCTTCGAGAAGCGACGGCAGAAAGGGAGGAGAGAGTTAAACCGGGATGGGAATAAAACCAAAGCCGGAACGGAGAAAGGAAAGAACGTCCGGCTACGATGCAAACAATGCCTCGCCCGTTTTTCTCTGAAGACATTTTTAAACAGGCGACTCTGTTTTTCTTGCTGGTAGTCCGACCCCGTTTGAGTTAAACAGAAACGAATAATTAAATCCCCTGCCGGCGGACTCCCGAAAGCCTCCAAAATACGTAGCGTTCGGTAAACGCGAAAGCACAGCGATGAAATGTTTTTTTTATTCTCTCACTTGGTAATTCCAAAGTAGAGTAAGTCTGTTACAGGTCAAAGAAAGCGTAGTCGGGTAATCTGCAAAAGGAATAAAGTAACACACAGTGGTATCGCCGTGTTGGCCTCTATCTCGGGACTCTAAACAGCATTATTTGTTCCGACTCCGTGACCAGGATTATCTTTACTCGCACACGTTCAGCCCGTAAAATTTGACTATCTAACGACGCCATAAATCTGAAGAATTATTTCTTTCCCCGAGCGGCGGCGGCGGCGGCGATGGATTAATCTCTCAAATAATTCTGATTGTCATACAAGCTGGCGCCGTCTAGTTTAATTAAAGTTCGAGGAGAATTACACGCGATAGCATAGAAGCGAATGCGATGTTTGCCTCGGAGACCGCCCCGGGTGAACCGAGTTCTCGTATTTCGTAGATATGATAGCTGGGGCCAGGTTGATGGGTTAAAATTTGGTCGGAGCAAACAGGACCAAAAACAAACCCCTGGGTAAACCCATTACGTAATAACCGTGTTTGATGAAAAATGTTCGCCAAACACGGGAGGCAAATACGCGAGTCAATCCTTTATCAGCTGTTATAACAATACGCGATACTGTGTGCACAATCGAGGGATCAGAAAGATAACGAAATGAACTCTGGTCGAATCGGACCGATCGCGAATGATCGAACACGCATCGGTCGTGCGTTACGCGCAGCGACGTAGACAAGAAGAAAATTAGCGAGCGACGGGACTGAATAGGAGCGGAAAAAGTTGAAACGATATCAGGGGGCATGCAATCCGGCTAAAAGTGGAGTAATTTCTTGGCGCGTCTCCGGAGAGGGAGGCCCGTCGGACTTCTTTCGACGACCGGAGACGAGAGACAACGTTCAACCAGTCGCGTAATTGCGTTTCCTACGGAATCGGTGCTGGATGTCTCGTGTTATCGCCGAGGATTTCTTCCGGGTAATCGCCGCTACGGAGTTTTGCCTAAATTAAGCCAATTGTCCGCCGGATCTCGTTACCGAGCTATCGCCATAATTGCATTTCGGGGGTGAATAATGTAAACAATCAGCGAGAAGTTGGCAGCCGGCGCGCGACTCGTAAACAAGTTTCGCGTTCCGTGGAAATTTCAATGAGGTCGCAATGGAATAAAAAGCTCGCGTGCACCGAAGTTTTCTCCTCGGGAATAAGCCTACGCGGGGCGAGATTCCAAGGACACCCACGTCCCCGCGCTGATACGTTTCTCGAGACGGATTTCCCGCGACAGGGAAATAATTTTTAGCGATGGCCAGGAAGAGGAGAGGGTAGAGAGAGCGTCGCGAGCATTCCTCGGTGGAATCTCTCGGATGCCGGGGTTACCGGGGGTCACGTCGCAGCCTTGCTCGTCCGCTTTCGGTCGCCATTTGTCACGTTGACGTTTGCAAGCGCGGGGCCGAGATCGCGGCCGGGGACGAGGGTAATCGCGCGAGAAGATGTAAAACGCATTCGTCTGGCTCCGCGGAACTTCCGTGTGAAATCCTTCGACAGGAAACCGCGGATCCGCTATCGGCGGCCAGGCACGATGAAAATGCCCCTTGATAAATAGAGGATCTCTCAGCGAACGAGAGATCGCGATAGCCAATCTCGTTGGCAAGAATTTCCGGTGTCGTGTATGAATTATTTTTACCGAAGAACTTCAAGACTCCGTTTGATAGATTAAATCTTTGATAAGACGCGTTCCAAAATTCATTTTATAGCAAGAACGTTTGCTCGTCGTTTCACGTATATGTATAAATTTATACGTAAGAGATTCAAATATTAATCCCGTTCAAATTTAATACATGAGAATCGCGAAGACTCGTTAAGAATTCCGCGTGCATAGGGGATTGAGCAATCAAGAAAAATAGTTGGCCGAGGCAGATGTCCGTGGATTCTTAAGCCGGCGGACCGGTTGGACGTTTATTCGAGTGTTCCGATCGAGGCCGGGATCGGCGATTTCGGTGAAAGAGACAAGCGTGGCACGTGAAGGAATGCCCGGACACAGGCACCGACAGTCTGTACATCAGCGGTGATTCGGGCCGAGCACTTAGCCCCGCTCTTATTGCCCGTTTACCATCGGGCTTCCACCGTCGGATAGGCATCTTGTAATTTCTTGTATTCTCGATCGGCCGTTCGCCACCCCGCGCGACGTACCAATCGGACATTGAAGAACGGCGAGGACACGGGTCCCGCCGCGTGTTCTTCTGCCTCACGCGGATACACGACGACGTCCTCGAACGTACAAGCCGCGACGGAAAAAGATCGGCAAAGGACATCTGTTTCTAGCGTTCGATTATTTTACAAGCGCGGATGGACCTTTTTGTCTCGATGTTAAACGTCCGACAGATGCGTTCGTTATTCCGATCGGCGAATAAATATATACCCGAGTCGAAAATTTAACTATCATTTGAATCTTTTAAACCTAAATGTATCCCAGTTTAGGTCTATTAGATCTAAAGAGTAGAACTAGTAGAGTTATCTCAGAACTTAACCCTTTGCACTCGAAGCCGTTTTCACACAGACGAAACAGCAACTCGAGATATTTTGTTCCATTTTTGGTGAATTTCTTACCTCTAATTTAATATCTTATACAAATTAACGTATAAAACTTTTGTTTGTTTGTTTTTTGTCTTTTTTACATTTTATATATCTTAACCATAATTATTTTTTCGACTCGAGTAAACTTGCAGCCGATTATCGTATTACTAATCATTCCAGTTTAATTATTTACATGAGAATGTTCGCGTTCCACACATGACCGTTTAAACGCTCCGTTTAAACCCTTAAATATGCGGTGCGAATGGAGGTTCAAAGGGCGGCGACGCGATATTCCCAAGGGGAAGACCGGCCAAAATTCGTAAACGTGTTCCGAGCTACAGATGGCCCGATGTATAAGAACGGAGGATGTACTCGAAGGGTGAGCGAAAGGGTAAAGGGCGGTCGGGGCGAGCCCGTAACGCGGTAACCCTTACGCTGCCCCAGGATTACGTGGCGAAACGTGCCAGAGCCACCGTAATCCAATAATGGTCCTCGCCCCCTCCGTCCCTCTTCCTTTACGGGAACGTCCAGCCCGAGCTCTGCTGATTTCGAAAGACCCCGAACATACAAGTCTCCCCTTTCTATATCTGCTTTGATTTTTGTATCTCAAACCTTTTTCGCTTTACATTGAACACGCTTTTTCAAGAATGCTTTCCCAGATTCTACCAACGATTGCGCACGGTCCTCCCTATTTGATCTGGCAATTTGGAAATAGCAGCAATTTTTATGATCCACTTGGATATTTCATTTAAAATTTGTCTTGAAACGTCTGTTATTTTATCGGTACACGCGACTGCTGAATATTTACGATACTTTACCGATCGTTCGAGCGTCCGGATGGCTATCGGTATATTTGTACGACTCGGTTAAAGGATATCGGTGTACAAGCTCTCGGGAGCCTAAACTCGACGTCGTGTCGCGGTCACTTCTCATGCATATCTTTCACCCCCCCAGCTACCATATCTGGAGCAAATAAATCAACTGTATCGTGGCCGGTCATTCTATGCAAGACGTTTATTCGCGCACGCTGCCTCTCGAGAACCGGCACTCGAGACCAGATTTCATGCTTAGACTCGTGAAAGATTCTGAACGGTGTAGTGCATAAATCAGCTCCGCTCAGATGTAAAATGGAGTTGCGTAAGAAATTTGCAAACAACATTTTTCACAATAAATATCGTCGCTCCTGCACGACCCTTAGACACACGATTTTTCCATAATATTTGTTCAGAAAATATAAGACTATTTTATCCTGAGTTCTTTACAATTTTACACGGAATTACATATCGAAATATTTGTAAATTATGAATCGACCGTAAGAAATTATCGACCATTATCTGTTTTTACGTTCGGTTGGCGCGGAAACATCCAATAAAAAGTTAGATGAACGCGTAGGTGCACGGGGCACATATCACGCGCGCGGGGCCAGTAGAAATTGGTCGGATCGGTAGTTCGTTAACTCGCGCGGAAAATGGAATCGCGCGGGCGCGATAGCTCATAAAGTATCATTACGAATAGCCACTTAATCACGGGTTATCGAGCTCCGAAGTACTGCAGCAAATCCGGCACTTGGCCTGGACCAGTTGCCCGGCTTCTGTGCGTCGGCCATTAGATCTGCCCCCCCGACCCCGTGCCTCCAGTTCCCAAACTCGATAGCCCGTGATTAGGTCCCTTTAATGGTTGCCCTCTCTGACCATAATTTACTATATCAAACTGTTCTTAGCAGTTCCAAACGTAACACGAAAAATCTCTTTCACTTTCGTTATTACAAAAAATAATTCTCAAACAACTCGGATTTTCGACCGAATTAAAGTTCGTCAAATCTTCGATTTAAATCTACTTTTTTGCGTTGATTATTAATATGATTTTGTATAAAACACTGGGAACATAAAATGGGTTTCGCTAAATATCGTCGGAATTATTAATGCAATAATTAATCCGAAATATCCGCGTTGGATGAGAACACTCTGGTTCCGGTGATCAGATTGCAATCTCGGATTAAATTTATCCGCTTACGTAATTAACGCCCATTTCGAATGATTTAGGTATACGAGTATGTATCGCGCGAATACCGGTTAGGTATCTTTAATGCAAACACGACGGATCAATTGTCTTTCGTAACGAGCCCGCCTCTCCCTTTCTCACGCCATTAAACAATCAATTGAATCGCGCGATCGATCCGTCTTAATTGAAGCGTGAAACTCCGTTCCTCGTCAAATATTTTTATAATAAACGAACGACAATGCATACGAAATTCAACAATATATTCAGTTAGCTGTTAATGAATCAACAATATCCCCGGCTAATATGTATAAAAAAGAGTTTCACGTCGGGAACGTCACGAGTTGCACGTATCATTAAAAACAAGTTCAGTTTTCTCGTATATTATCCGCGGCCATATCGATTTTCCCGTTGTTTATAAAAATAACGTGGTTTTTTATTAACTCGATTGCACGAGGGATTTATTTTTAAGCCACTCGACCGAAGCGAAATGCAGCTGCGCAGGAATTTTTCATCAAATATTTGGAATTTCATTTCGTTTCCCAATTTAATTCAAAGGTAAACCAAAATAGTCATGACTACAAAAATACCTTTTGATTCAAGCCCTGGCAATTGGCAAATAAACAGCGTCCCACGTACAATTCTGAACTAACCCAAAGTTAATTGGCCTAAAACGATGGGCCATCCAATAAGACGTGGACCGAGTCAAAGGAGCGCGTGTATATGTACAGGGCAAACAGTTTTCCCGTGTTTGTCCCGCGTTCTCACTTTATGCGTCCCCTCAGAGCCCCGGCAGCCGGAGGGATATTAATATTCCAGTCAAAGAGGGAGGAGGCTCGCGTGCCATCGTGCCACTATGGAGTCCCGGTGCCCCGGTGCACCATCTTCGGAATATCCGGCTTCCCGGTGGAACGGACAACCGTGGAATAACGGATGCACGCCGCCGCTGCAACGACCGGCCGTGCGGCCTAGAGATCGAAACTCTCACAAGATTCAAAGTGTCCCGCGCGCATAAATTGCCGCACGGAATCTGTTTTCGAACGACCCGATAGAAACGAGCTTTCCCTATGGCTGAATCGTGCAGGATTTAAGAGCCATCCGCCCGAACGACCGTCTCTCTATGAGGATGTTACTTTTTATTCATCTTTCGGGATTTCATACTCCGCGCGACTCCCTCGCTTTAGAAAAATGTTTTGATTACTTAAAACAGTAATCGATACTTTATGATATATGTACTACTTACGCTACGCGTAATAATAATGACGTAAATCTAGATGGCAAAATGTAGCGATCCACCCTGTATGTTAAGAAATATATGATTGATACTATAAACTGAATTTCGAGACAACATTTCAATGGATCAATGACGTATTCTTAACGAGAACAAGAGCATCGATACCAGACATGCCATCTTTGAAAGCTCCGACTTCCTAGAGAAAGTTGCCTAGCCAATGGAGGTAGTCTTCGCGGAAAAGCTCGCCCACCGGCAGTCGGTAAAATACCTGGACACTCCTACGATACGAATTCTACAAAGAGAGCGAAAGTACGAGACGTACGCGAAGGCGCACCACCGACCTTGCCCGATCGATCCGAGAACGGAAGCTATTTACCTGGTTCCGTTCGCGAAGGAAAGCGAAAGTATAGCACTTCCTTCCTACCTTTGAAACAGGAGCCGGAAGATCGTTCGGTTGATCGTCGAACGAAAAAGTTCGTATCGTCGTTCTGCGAAAAGGCCGCGATCGCGGTGGAACAATGGAAGAATCGGTCGTTGGAACCTCTGAAAATGTTACGTGGCCGTGTAAACGAGAACGGAAATTCAGCGTCGCGGTATGGCCGCGCTAACCGAGGGAAATAAATGAATGACATCGGGATAATTGTGCGGTTCAGATTTCGGTTTCGAACATATTCATAGCTGACAGCGGGATAATAATCCGGGGACTGAATGGACTCTGTGGATTCGGCTGGTTATTTTCGCGGTGGCCGAGCGCCGGGATGGATTCGGATCGCGTTGCGGTCCACTCTAATTATGCCCGGTAATATGATTTAACGACAGTTAATCTGTGCATAATTTTAGCGGTACCGGCGATCGTTGTAAAGTGACTCGGGGCCCTAGCTACGTTAAACAGCCACAAATCATGCCAATACTGATGGATACTCCGCGCAATCGAGACAGTCGCTCGCGATCTCGATCCCGCCGTGGACAAGCAAATAGCAGAGATAATTGCGTTTAAATGCAATTATGCTGCGTTTCTTGACTGAACGCTCGCATCGCGTTTCTGAAATCTGCATTACAATTACCGAGACTGTAAATTATCGCCGGATATTTAGCACAGCTGCGAAACAAATATCCCGTCGTTTGAATGCCTGATATCCGAAACAAAGAACTGCGGCACTAATTCTGCAAAGAATGATTCTATAAAGCTTTCGCCCCGCAGTGGCAATCTTGGGTAATCTTCGACGTAATGCTCTTAACCGCAAATCTGTCCGAGATAAATATCATACCATGCCGAGTCGGGCTTCCGCGAAAAATGAGGGTTTTCACCGTCCGGGCATAATAATATCGTAGCCGCGGAATACCTAGCGCAGTAAAAGAAGATTCTGGACTGGTCACTCGCAAGAAACCAGAAAAATGCGAAATTCCTCGACGAGGCGACGAACCTTACCAAGACCACAGAGCCACGTTTAAAATTCTTACAATATATTTCACAATTAAATCATTTCGACCGATTTTTGAAACGTGCTCAATTTCTAATCTCTCGTATATTAGGTTGTCATGAAAATTTTTATGGAAAATTTAAAGCGCATTTTAATTTTGATACACATTTATACTTGGAATATGACAGTGACAATTATACTTGGAAATATAAATTATACCTGGAATATAAATTATACCTGGAATCTCACATTTTAGAATATACATTTATTTGGTTTTTAATCATTCTAACAAACACCTGTCCTAATACCTGCTACCAGAAGGTACGTACTTTCGGGACAACCTAATATAAAACGAGACAGCAGTATCACGAGATCAGAGACGAGTAACAAGTGAAA